>JAGSMP010001024.1:0-164673 GCA_029286625.1 Parnassius orleans | reverse complement strand
AATGAGGTGATCCTACTAAGCTATTTCTAATTTTTTTTGTGTTCTTAATTGTGTGACATACATGATTGTTAGCTCTATTTTTTAATTCCGCTGGGTTTCTTGCTGGTTCTTCCCAGGACAGAGATTTTTTCCGAACCAGTGGTAATTAAACAAGAGTGACTTTCAATAAGTATTATTTACAATCGATATCGAATAAGAAAGCTTCTGCTTCTGCTTCAATGTATATTGGGGCTGCGGAATCATTTTTTATAGAATAAGGGTGAAAAACGAGCACACAGTCTACCTGTTGGTAAGTGGATGCTGTGGCTCATAGATATCTACATTTGTTTTAATTTATTCATGGATTGATTGCCTATCAAAAATTCACTTCTGAACAATAGGCCTCCCTCATAGATTGCTTTATATTAAATTAATGATTAGAATAGAATAGAACATATTTTATTCATCATAGATGAAAAATACTTAAGTGGTAAAAACAAAGGTGACTTTAATCTTTACGCTTTTAACCACCGCATCGTCTGAATATGATGTCGCAGGTATGGGCGTCATTAATATTGTTAACCAGTCATTTTGTAAACTAAACCATTGTCCATGTTTGTCTACAAGGCAGTGGTTCTTACACAAGGTAAATAACGTGAACAACTATGTTTGAGCACCGACGCAAGCACGTATGATTTGTACTTGTGCAAGCTACCGCATCGTCTGCAACTAGCATTAATGCACGACTTCACGTCTCGTGTATGTACTCACTAAGGTATAAAGGCTAAAGACATAAGCGTCTAGGTGCTAAGATCGTGTATCTTTACCATCATTATCATCATTATCATTACAGCCCTTCACAAGTCCACTGCTGAACACAGGTCCCCCCCCCAAGGAATGCCACAAAGCACGGTCCTGAGCCACCTCCATCCATCGACTTCATGCACTTCTTACGGTCGTCACTTCATATAGTGGGGTGTCGCCCTACACTTCGCCTATCAGTACAAGGCTGCCACTTGAGAATTTTTTTCCCCATCGGTTGTCAGTTCTTCGAGCTATAGGGCCGGCCCATTGCCACTTCATCCGTTGGACTATAATGGTTACTCTAGTTCTACTGTGGATATCCTCTTTTTTAAGTCTATCACGCAAAGGAACCCCTGGCATAGCTCTGTCCATATCTCTATGTCCATATCTCGCTGAGCGACCTTGAGCTTCCTCATACGACCAGCAGTGAAGGTTCATGTCTCAGATCATCATTGGCACTACGCACCGATGGTACAAGGTTTGAGGTATACCTGGCGAGAAGATATGGCGAAATTTCCCAAACGCTGCCCAGCCGAGTTGAATCCGTCGATTGACCTCTCGGTCGAAGTTGGACTTACCTAGTCGGACTATTGGTCCCAGGTAAACATATTCGTCAACAACTTCGAGCTTAGTGCTCCCAGCAACTACCGGCATAGGTGTGACATGGACATTAAACATGATTTTTGTTTTGTACATGTTCATCTTAAGACCTATCCGTTGGGAAGCACTATTGAGGTCATTGGGTATAGAACTTAGGTCCTCCAGCAATTCTGCCATAAGGACTATAACATCGGAAATCGAAGGTAAGTGATGTACTCGCCATTGATATTAATACCGTATCCTTTCCAGTCCAGTAGCTTGAAAACGTCTTCCAATGCAGCGGTGAAGAGTTTCAGGGATATAACGTCACCCTGTCTTACACTTCTCTGCAATTGGATAGGTTTTGTACTCTGGTTCTGTACTCGGATAGCCATCGTAGCCCTACGGTACAAACACTTCAGCACTTCGATATACCGACAGTCATACAAAAAATTTTACATTACATAAAGTATCATCAAAAGATATTGTGAAATATTTTAAAACTATTGATATTAAACTGCAGACCCGTGGGGGATTTTCTTTCAAGTAATTGCGTTTTTATTAGATACAATCGCGCCTCAACCAGCTATTATTTTTAATACTAGTATCGAATATGGTATTTCCTGATTTAACGAAGCATAGTAAAGTAATACCTTTATTTAAATCTGGTAATTCATTAGAACCCGCCAATATTAGACCTATTTCTGTACTGCCAACACTTAGTAAGATTTTTGAAAAAATATTCTTGATCAAATGTAATTTTTTTTCAATATAAATAGTTTACTTCATAAGAATCAATTCAGTTTCACAAGAGGTCGTCGCCAACTGATGCTGTTGTTGAGCTGATGAAATATATCTTCAATAAATGGGAGAATTCACAGGATGCTTGGGGTATATTGTGACCTATCCAAGGCCTTCGATTGTGTTCACCATGAAACATTAATCACGAAATTTCAACCCTACGGTGTACGAAGTCATGCTCTTAAATTAATTATTTCATATTTCAGTGACAACACGCAAAAAGTTTTCAATAATATTATGAGCTCTTCTGGGTCGATTGTACAAATGGGCATACCTCAGGGCTCAATTCTCGGCCCCTTTCTGTTTCTTGTGTATATTAATGACTTATTTTACATAGTAGGGGATAACCATGAAATAGTATTATTTTCTGATGACACTTCTTTAATTTTCAAATTAAAACGACAATTACTAAAATATGACGAAGTAAACAATGCTATATCTAAATTAGTAAATAGGTTTAATGTTACTAATTTGCATTTAAATAGCACTAAAAAGAAATGGATGAAATTCATGACTCCAAACGTTAAACGTTTAAATACCAATGTAATTTTAAATGGCCTCCCCATCGAGTCTTGTTGATACCACTATTTTTCTTGGAATCACACTAGACGCGAAGTTTCAATGGGCCCCCCATATATCAAAACTAGCAAGCACACTTAGATCTGCAGCATATGCTGTAAAAAGATTAGAAATCTTACGAGTGTTGAAACAGCTAGACTAGTTTACATTATCTATTTCCATAGCATCATTTCGTATGGTATTTAGCTATGGGGACACGCGCTTGACACTACAGAAGAGGGCCATAAGAGCAATCTATGATTTAAAACCTAAAGAGTCGCTGCGACAAAAAATTAAGGAAATTAATATATTAACTTTGGCCTCTCAATACATTTATGAAAATGTAATGTACGTACACAAAAATAAAAGTGGTTTTACAAAAATAAGTGATATTCATTCTCTAAATATTAGGAACAGACACAAGCTAGTAGTATCAGTTACTCGACTCCACCGAGTCAGTAATTCAGTCTTGGGGCGATGTATATGCTTTACAACCAAATCCCAGAAAATATACAAAATTTGACCCGTTCAAGGTTCAAAAATTTTATTAAACTAAGTTTGTATAAAAAGGTTTATTATAATATTTAGGAGTTTATGAAAGATAATCCTCCTGAGGATGAGGTGATCGCTACTAAGCTATTTCTAATTTGTTTTGTGTTGTTAATTGCAAGAGCAATGGCAAGACCCAGCAGTACAGTACATTTCCGACCGGGAAACCGTATGGAAGGAGAAGGAACTCCACGGGAGGTAATACAAGGCTCTTCATGAGCCTTTCGTAGATACAGTCGCCTCCCTCCACTGGCTACGATTCGGAGACCTCTTTGGGGAAACCGAGGGTTTTGTCTGTGCGATACAGGATCAGGTTATTAAGACCAACAATTATCGGAAATACATCCTAAAGGATGGCGCCGTCGACATCTGTCAAGCTTGTCGCCATCCCGGTGAGTCACTTAGGCATGTCATCTCCGGTTGTTCGGCGCTTGCTAATTCTGAGTATTTGCACAGTCACAACCTAGTATCCAGGATTCTACACCAGGAGTTCGCTCTGAAATACAGTCTCGTGGATCAGAAACTGCCATATTATAAGTACTTGCCGGAAGCCGTGCTCGAAAATGACCATGCCAGTCTCTACTGGGACCGGGACATCATCACAGACAGGACTATTCTTGCGAATAAGCCTGATATTGTGCTGATGGACCGGGCACAGTCTAGAATATTTTTGGTCCATATTACCATTCCTTATGACGAGAACCTCGTGAAAGCCGAAACAGATAAGCGAACAAAATATATGGACCTGGCTCACGATGTGGGGTGGTCTGCCGACCGAAATTATTTCTGTGCTCGTTTCTGCGAACGGGCCAATCCCAGTCAGCCTTTCAGGTCTTCTTAGGCGACTGGGACTCCGTGACGGATCGCTCCGGACTCAAATGCAGAAAGTGGTGCTCCTCGATACCGCCCGCATCGTCCGCCGGTTTCTTTCCCTTTCCACCTAACCCTCGGCCGTTTGGTCTCCCCTGCCGAGGGCATCCATCTGGTTGGGCTTTGATTTATTTATGTATTTTTATGTATTTATTTTATTTTATTGATATTTATGTATATTTATCATTTTCATTTACAATTATATATTTATACAGCCCAACCAGATGAGAAAACTATATAGATACCCCATAATAATAATAATAATGTTTACTTTATTTGCTCTCACAAGTTTACATTGCGTTGTAATAATATTGGAGGTATAACCATTTTAATTTGTGAGAGCAATCGTAGAAGACGACCTGGTCTAATGGTCTCTTCAAACCATTAGGCCAGATCGTCTTCTACGGACGACGGCTGCGCAATAGCCAGTTCTTCAACTGGCTACTACGCAGCCGGTCCTATATTTAAATTCACTTTCATTACACTAGATTCAAATTGCATAAATTCAATCTAGCGTAGTCAAAAATATACAAATTACCAAAGTAATCGATTGGCTTTTGGGTCTAGCTGTATAGTATTTTTCCCGTACCTCTGATGCCGCTTCCCAACTTAGGTAACTAAAATTTTATTTATTATTTTTAATCATAAGGAGTATTATTTAACACTATCTAATAATTAAGCTCTGTTAACCCTGTACTAGGTACACCTGTCTTACAAGGTTGTAGATCTTCCGTATTGTATTAGTAGACTTTAAAACATTTACAAGCAAACTTAAGTATGAATAATTTTTACAGTAAGAAACAATTGTATATGAAAAATAAAACACTCAAATATACATAGTAGAAAATATGACAAAACAATGAGTAATGGAAAAATTTTGTTAAAGTTTATTTGTTAGACGTGAGTTTATGTATGAATGACAACGTGATTGGCAAGTGTTTCTAAAATATATAAAATTTGACCTGTTTAATGTTCAAAAACTTTATAAAATAAGTTTGCATAAAAAGGGTTATTATAATATTAAGGAATTTATGGACGATAATAATCCCTATGAATGAGGTGATCGCTACCAAGCTAGTTATAATTGGTTTTCTGTTGTTTATTGTGTAACATACATGATATGATTGTAAGCTGTTATTTTTTTTTTATAAAAATTCCGCTGGGTTTTTCCTGGTTCTTTCCAGAACAGATACACTTCTTCACAGAACAGAGAGACAAAGGATTACTTCTAATCTATATTGAATAAAAAAGTTTCTGCTTCTGTTTCTGTTTCTTATTTCATGTTTTGAAAATGTGTCAGAATCACAGTAATTTATTTTAACTACCCGGGGTAAGAGCCCCGGATATTGATGGATTTAGTAATAATGCTTAGTAAGTATACCTTACTCCCATTAGTAGAGGTCAAGCTAGTGAAAATCTTGCAAAAGTTTCAGTGTTAAGCTCGATTGGCTACGAACGTCGCCGATACAACGAAGTTACGCTCCCTGTGCCCTTTCAACGTCCCAACATCCTTGCCCTCTCTATAGTTGAATGTTACTGTGACCGACAATACTGTAGTAAGACAGCCGCCTCATATGAGACTCCCCGGACGGTAAACAGCCTATTGACTGCGCATCAGCTAATGTTTACGCCAGGGTAACTCCCCACTATAAAAAATCATAGCATCTACAAAAATAGGACCAAAAACGAACCCGTGAGACTAAGCATGGTACTTTCCTTCTTTTTGCGCTGTACTTCGCGGAAAGGTAGTTCCCGATAATTTGACAGAAATTTTATAAAGAACCTGCCTATCTCATTTTATCGAAAACAGGCAGACTATTTATCTATTGAAAATTACACATTTCGGTATTTTATCAAATGATAAATCATTTTGCAGTGATAGAATAAGAGACTGTAACCCATATAAACATCCAACGTTGTAAAGATTCGGAGTGTGTCGACGAGGGTTGCGTACCTTATACTCAGAATCACCAAACGGTATTCGCTGAAGTTCATACAGGTTTACGCACCAACCTCAGCACATCCCGATGAGGAGGTGGAGAAAATGTATGAGGATATATCTAGAGCCATGCATTCCTCCAAAATCCACTATACGGTGTTAATGGGAGAGTTCAACGCAAAACTAGGCAAAAGAGAGAACGGTGAGCTGAAGGTAGGGAAATTTGGAATAGGGCAACGGAACCCAAGGGGCCAGCAGCTAGACGACTTCATAGAAAAAGAGGGGCTCTTTATGATGAACTCTTTCTTGCAGAAGCGGCGCCACAGAAAGTGGACCTAGTCGAGCCCCGACGGTTCGACAAAAAATTAGATTGACTTCATTATGACCACCAGACGACAACTGTTCAGTGATGGCTCAGTGAACGCGAGGGTGAAAACTGGCAGCGATCACCGAATGGTAAGAGGCACACTGAACCTAAACGTTAAGTTGGAGAGGTAACGTCTAATGAAGTCAACGCTCCGTACCCCTGGTGTTCTAATCCAAAGTCCCGAAAACTTTCAGCTTGAGTTACAAAATCGTTTTCAGTGCCTCGCAAGCTCGTGGATGCTGTCTATGCGGTCGGAGCTAAGTTCTGCAAGACCCGCCGCAGAAGAACACAAAAACTTTCCGATCACACTCTTAGTCTGATGGCTGTTAGACGGGAAATGAAGCTGCAGTCTTCAGTAGATTTGATAGCATACAGACAACTGAACAGACAGATCTCCAAATGCATGCGGCGGGACTTACGCAACTTTAATACTGCTCGTATTGAAGAAGCGATCGAGCGAAACCAGGGCTCCGAAGTCTTTGCCAGAGATCTGTGTGCCAGAAAGAGCCAACTGTCAAAGCTGAAGACTGAATGTGGCAGCATCGTTTCCGTGACACCTGAGATTTGTGAGATGTGTGAGATTGAGAGGTTCTATGGGCAGCTGTACACGTCATCGTTGGAGCCCCACGTAAGTAACGATCCAACAGCAAGTCTTATACGACACTATTCCGATGATACTCCGGACGTTAGTCCGAGCGAGATTAGAATGGCTCTCCAGCACCTTAAAAACGGCAAGTCTTCGGGTGAGGATGGTATTACAGCAGAACTTCTGAAAGCGGGTGGAAAACCGGTGCTATAAGTCCTTCAGAAGCTCTTTAATTCCGTCCTCCATGGTGGCACTACTCCGGAGGCGTGGAGCAGAAGTGCGGTGGTCTTGTTCTTCAAGAACGACGACAACGCTCACTTGAAGAATTGTAGACCAATTTCCCTTCTGAGCCGCTTCTGCGTGCTGTTTTCGAGAGTCATTACAAATCGTCTCGCATGCAGACTCGACAACTTCCAGCCTCCCGAAAAAGCCAGTTTCCGAAAAGGCTTTAGCACAATAGACCACATACATACCCTTCGGCAAATTGTACAGAAGACCGAAGAGTACACTCTGCCACTTTGTCTTGCGTATGTGGACTATGAGAAAGCCTTTGATTCCGTCGAAATTTGGGCGGTGCTGCAGTCCCCTCAGCAGTGCCAAGTGGACTGTCGGTATATCGAAGTGCTGAAGTGTTTTTACAGTAGGGCTACGATGGCTATCCGAGTACAGAACCAGAGAAAGAAACCTATCCAACTTCAGAAAGGTGTAAGACAGGGTGACGTTATATCCCCGAAACTCTTCACCGCTGCATTGGAAGACGTACTTCACTCACCTTCGATTTGCCGACGATATAGTTCTTATGGAAGAATCGCTGGAGGACCTAAGCACTATGCTCAATGACATCAATAGTGCTTCCCAACGGACAGGTCTTAACCACAAAACCTCAAAATTTGAAAACGATGACTTTTGGATCTGAGACGTGGTCCTTCACTGCTGGCCGTATGAGGAAGCTCAAAGTCGTTCAGCGAGCTATGGAGAGGGCTATGCTCGGGGTTTTTCTGCGTGATAAAGTGTTCGCTGTAGTGGCAATGGGCCGGCCATATAGCTCGAAGAACCGACAACCGATGGGGGAAAAAAGGTTCTTAAGTGGCAGCCTCGTATCGGTAGGCGAAGTGTAGGGCAATCCCCACCCCCCTCCCACTAGCTGGAGTGACGACCTGGTAAGACATGCAAGAAGTCGATGGATGCAGATGGTTCAGGACCGTGCTTTGTGGCATTCATTGGGGAAGGCCTATGTTCAGCAGTGTACTTGTGAAGGGCTGTTATGATGAGCCCTATTGCGTAAGTAGTCTGAAAAGAGGTCTAAAGCTAGTATCCCAATTTTTACTCAAACATTTGCGTTTACCATCTAGATGTTTTACGACGTAATTAGTTAGATTAGACACAGCATCTTGCGTCGATTTGCCAGCTCTAAATCCGTACTGGGATTCAGATAATTTTTTTTCCAAATATCTAATACGCCTATTGCACATTATTTTCTCAATTATTTTCGATATTACAGGTAAAATCTAGATCGGTCGGTAATTATTGATATTGTTTCTGTCTCCCCCTTTGTGAATAGGGTCGGTCGAATGGTCTAAATTTTATAAACATTTGGAAAAACTCCAGTATACATTGCTAAGTTGTATATTTTTGTTAAAGGCATTTTCTGTAATTTTAAGTAATCTTGTGGGAATATTATCCCAACCGGGGGCGGAAATGTTTTTCAGGTTTTGAATAGCAAACGCCACTTCAGCATCATTGGTTGGTAGAAGTGCAAATGAGTGTAATGGACGAAGAGGTAGACAATCAGTATTGTTGTCCGAACTAATGGAGTGGATTTCAGATGAAAGCTGATTACCGATAGTAGCATAAAGACGTTAATTTCTTCTATTGATTTTAGAAGGGACTCGCACAATTTTGAAAGATCGTTAGAAGTCATTTTTAATTCATTAAGGTTTAATAGTCTTCGTATAATTTTCCTGGTATATTTAGGATCTTTTGAGGTAGACTATAGTTCCGACTTGAAAAGTCGGCGATCCATTGATTAGAATAAGTGAGTATCATGTTTGCAAGTCGTCATCTCCAGTTAATATCATCATCATCAATTAACATTACAGCCCTTCACAAGCTGAGTCACCTGCAATCATCGACTTCCTGCATTTCTTACCAGGTTGCCACTCTATCTAGTCAGGGGCGTCCTTTACTTCATTTACCGGCATGTATCCATTTATCTTACCGCTAAATGTCCAGTTTTCAAAAATCGTTGACAACAGCAACAAGTGTTCTGTAACCACAAAACGTGAAATATGCACTCGTAATAAAAAAGTGTATAATTTGCGTAATATTAGTGATATAACAATTGTATATATAGGTAAAAAAGCGAGTATAACTAATTGTAAGCAATATGCACTCACACCTTTACTAAGTACAAAGTGACTCTTTGTATGTTTTACGGTAAAAGCATTTTGCGGAAGCGACAGCTCATAATTTGTAAGGGTGTAGGCAACTGGCAACAAACTAATCACTAGCCTTCGTTGGACTAGTTACTACTGGTACGTTACTAGAGTTCGTTGGATATTGGACAATATCACGGACACTAGTGTCAAATTTTGTGTCGAATCGTTAGTGTAAAGTTTGCTCGATATAGAGAGCTACCCAAATGACTTTCAATGAGTATTATGTACTGTAATGTATATTGAATAAAAATTATTTTATTCTATTCTATTCTATTCATCATTATAACATTTCATTTTAAGTCAAAATAAAAAATGTAGTTTAACCTATTTATAATTCAAAACATACATAACAATTTCAACACAACGTTGAATACAATAAAATATTGACTATAGTTGTAAAAGAATATCACTTTGACAATTTATTTCCTACGCGATGTGTTGAATAACACCATCAAGTACGTGTTCCAAATATCAAATAAAATTATTTGAATGATATACTAAAAAGCCTTCAAAAGCGAAATTGTAACTTTAATGTTTTCCCCGTATAATGACGGGCCGGTTTCGAACATTCCTAGTTCTCACTCTCATAACTGTTGTCTTCTAAATAATTATGATTATATGTGTAGCACGAACAAGTTATGGTGCGATAAGGCTGATATATCTTTGTGCAAGTCGCGGCACGTAAGTCTAGCGCTAAACGAAATGTGGAGGGGACGCGCACAAATTGAATTGCACGAATGCGACTGGAGAGCCAATCAGCGCATGCGAACGATACGCACGAGCCAATCAGCACGACTTATGTGCAATAACGGTCACTGCTGGACTTTCGTGCCGCTACTTATAGGATAAAAGACTTTTTAAATAAATAAAATAATAAAAACAATAAAGTTAATTTAAGAGTTTATTTTAGATCAGTTACACAGTTCTCTTATCACTTTATTGAGGTTTGAATTTTATTCAAAGTAATTAATTTCAATTAAAAATTCACGAAATACCAATCCAAAAAGAAAACTACTGACTTAATATAGACTTGAATTTTTTCTGATAATAAAAGATAATAGAGTGTATGACTTCTTCTTCTTTGAGATAAAATTTAATAGATCAAAATAATATAATATTTGCCTTATTTTTTCTACCTAATTAAAATTAGGCTAGTTTTATTTCTTTACTTTTCAGCTAAGAGCATAACATAATTTAAATTTATTATTCCTGTAAGAAGCTTCAGTTTCTTAGGGTTGATACAGCGTTATGTGCAATTTTATTTTCACTTCTCATCTAATTGTAGCTGACAAAAACTCGGGGTCATGAGGAATAAATAGTGTGTCTCGAATTAAAAACAAGTTAAAAGAATTGTATTAAGTGCGAATGACTGGAATTATAGCTGAAGCTTAATTTGATACAACAATTATATAGATGAACAGACACCAGAAGGAAGTTAGCGTAGAACATTATTTTTAAATTAAACTGTATCTCATATAATTGCTCCTTAAATGCTCCAGTAGAATCCGTAATTGCTCCAGGTCTATTACTATTAGTTAATTTATAATTCATTTTTTTTAATATTTAATTATCGAAAATTTAATTTTGCTAGAAAACATAAAATATCTACTTTTTGAAATTAAACTGTATCCCATTTAATTGCTACTTAAATGCTCCAGTAGAATTCGTAATTGCTCCAGGTCTATTACTATTAGTTAATTTATAATTTTTTTTTTAAATTTAATTATCGAAAATTTAATTTTGCTATAAAACATAAAATATCTACTTTTTTAAAATTAAACTGTATGCCAATTAATTGATCCTTAAATGCTCCAGCAGAATACGTAATTGCTCCAGGTCTATTACTATTAGTTAATTTATAATTATTTTTTTTATAAATACAGGATTATAGTGACCAAGTGTATGCCACAGGTGCACTCTCTATTCCCTCACTCTCATAATCCGATGAGACGGTAGTGCCTCGGAGAGCACGTGTTGGTTACACGTGCTCTCCGAGACACGGGGGTAAGACACCGCCAACTTCCTGACTCCGGGAAGCTACTGAGAATTTCTTGACGGCAAAACCCAATACCGATTTTTTTTGGCCCGACCCGGGATTCAAACCCGGGACCTCATGATCAGCAGTCGCACTACTACAACCACTAGACCAATAAAAATACTTACATATGGAATGTAACTCCATCTTTTTGTAAATTTTAAGCAATTGCCTACTTTATGCACAAACTAAAATTTAACCGTACCCAGATCGGCATTTTTCAAAGAGCACCTACTTCGACGGTAACGATTCTTGTAATGATAAAATCGATTCCGTAAACAATTTTTATAAACGCAAAATATTTTTAAATCCAATACCTGGGCAGAAGGGAATAATCATGCGAGGCGAGTCCATTGGGTTGAATGGTTTAAGATAACAATATAAAGCATTTTTATACTTATTTTTATTAATTTTGATAGTGTTAAATTAAAAAAACATAAATTATATTAATACTTATACATATTATGTAAGTTATTTATATGTATAACTAATATAAATATATTACAAAAGCGTTACAAAAACAGTGTGTCGTAAAGACGACAGAAGTGAAACTTTTGTATTACAGGGAAACATTTCAATTATTCATCAATGACTTTTGAATAACATAGATTGTGTGTATCATTCATTTATTTACATGAAATTATATACATATGTGTCACAGTGCATCATCTTCTTCGATCTTAAGAAGAGAAATATCGGCTTTTTTTGCTAATTAGGTAATTACTAATTATCTATTATATGTAATTTTATTTTAATTGAACCAAAGTTTTATATTATGACAACAGAAATTTATTTAAATGAAAATTTACAAATTGTTATTTTAAATAAACGCTGCTCTGCCTTATTAGGCTTTAAATTACCTCTCTTGTTCATTTTTTAATAGCGCCAAACCAACCAAAGCGCGAACCAAAATTGACTAACTCTCATGGTGTTACACAAAAAAAATATTAACATGTTTGTCCAATCCATTCATAAGATTCCATAATTTCAAAACTCACAGATTAATATTATTTTTTTGGGGTTTATGCCATTTAGCATCTACTCTACGTACCACCTTGAGAGTCAATCAATTTTTGTTCGATAAAATGACTTTACCTATAGAATGTTACTACATTCTATTGATGATGGCGCTATCACTCAAATGGGATCACTCTTTCTCAAAATGAATTATAAATTAACTAATAGTAATAGACGTGAAGCAATTACGGATTCTACTGGAACATTTAAGGAGCAATTAATTGGCATACACTTTAATTTCAAAAGAAGATATTTTATGTTTTCTAGCAAAATTAAATTTTCGATAGTTAACTTAAAATTATTTTTAAATTAACTCATAGTAATAGACCTGGAGCAATTACGGATTCTACTGGAGCAATTAAGGAGAAATTAAATGGGATACAGTTTAAAATCAAAAAGTAGATATTTTATGTTTTCTAGCAAAATTACATTTTCGATAATTAAATTAAAAAAATATATAATTTAACTAATAGTAATAGACCTGGGGCAATTACGGACTCTACTGGAGCATTTAAGGAGCAATTATATGAGATACAGCTTAATTAAAAAAAATGTTCTACGCTAACTTCCTTCTGGTTGAACAGAATCTAAAGATAATTGCATCAGGATATAGTGAAACTGTTATTCAGAAATTGGCGTAATAAATGTTAAACAAACATATTAAGAACGCTCCACGTGGTTGAAGCGTAAACGAATCTGTCATCTCAATGTCTTGTTGATATCGTCAGAGACGATTATGGGAAATGCCAGAAAAATCTCAAGATCTTCAATATATGATTCTATTTATTTCATTAATATCAAGATTACGTTAACAGCTAGCAACGTCAAAGAAACGACACGTCTGGTATGTGACTACCAACTTTCACATATTAGCGATCGCAGTATAAATTTTGTTTTTGTTTTGCAAACCCACCCTTCAGTATGAGAAACCCAAGTTCAGTACTGGTGAACTATGGGACGATGAATAAAAAATATTGGAAACTAAAATAAAATAAAAATATTATAAAAATTTGTTTACCCTTTTTAATGTGTTTGCTAAAGTAAGATTGAAAGTCGTATCTTTTATATTATCTAGCTTAATAAAAGTTTTCCACATAATTATAGCAACAGTTAACAACCCTACTGGACTATTTGCATTGTAACTACAGGGTGTCGGACGCAGCAAAGCCTTTGTAGCGCCAATTCCTTTGCCTCCTTCTAAGTAAAATTTACTCTAGAAAAACTTATGAAAAGATATTATTAAAATTTTATGAAAATTGTAGTTGCATGGTTCGAATATAGGTTTTATATTTTTATTTTAATAATAAAACTAGTTATAATTTTGTACGTTGATGTCTAAAAAAGGGTCTATAGAAAACTCTTTTGAAGTGTTAGTTTAGAAGACATTGGCCAGGCCTCTTAAATAAACGTATCCATTTCTTCCTAATTTGAATTTAGAAAATACTGCTGAAATAAAATACACTCCTGGTATACCTACAGTACACACGACTGTTAGACTCTTTGTTTACATAGTCTGTCTGGGTACCTATTACTCCTGCCAAATAGCAGTACCTGCACTATTGTGTTTCGATCTAAAGGAGAGCCAATAAAATTACAGGCTGTGAGGCATTCCATTTTGGATCTAAGATGTGGCAACGCATCTGTATCCTTCTTTGTTTTAAGTTAACTGCAGGTTTCCATGGACTGCAGTAGACTCCTATCATGGATTGTAATTTGAACTGTAAGTTCGATTGTCTCTTTATTTATATAAAAAATACTTTTGACAGACGTATTGTTGAGTGTAGATCCATACCCTGTTGGTTATCTGCATCAACAGTCAATGGGATTTAGTCATAATATATCTCAATGGATTAATGTACATCAATTAGTCAGAGCCTCGTTTGTTACTTAGCCGAGTGCAGGTTGTGAAATATGGAGTTAGCATTTTTTTGTGTATCTTTCGATTTCAGCCAGTTACCGAAGCCTCCTTCGAAAAACATTAGAGTGAACGCGCAGTGATGAAGAGTTTTGCTAAAGTTTGGTAAGTGAAGAGTACTTCAGGACGTAAGTTTGATTTTCAAACGGAACCTGTAAATCCTACAAATGATAGTTGCGGGTAAAGCTGTTTCTTCTTGCGCAATATATCTTTTCGATAGTAGTAAGTCGGACATACAACCAAGCACACAATCCACCTTACGGTAAGTTGAGGCAGTAGCCCATAGAAAAGTAAATCTATTCTCAAATAAGAAACAAAGTACTGATGCAGTGTCACTCGGCGTCTTGTTACCAGTAATAAGGATCTTTAGTTCATATTACAATACTGCTGTCTTTCGTGTGGTTAGTAATAACTAAACACAGCAGTATTGTTCTTCTATTTAGACTTGTAACGTTAAATTCTTAAATTATATGACTAGGAGAAATTCTTAGTAGGGCGGTAACTTGAGGGTACGTACAAAACAACCATAATGTGCAAGGTATGTGCCAATTATGCGTTCACCAACGCGCCAATGTAGTGAGTTGAAAAATATTTCGAAGATTATGGCCGCTAATATATCCTTATTTAGAAAGTAAAAGTCCACTGCTGAACAAAGGCCTCCATCCTCCATCATGGTTTGGGTCATAGTAATAACTAACCACACGAAACACAGCAGTATTGTTCTCCTATTTAGACTGGTAACGTTAAATTCTTAAATTATATGTCTAGGAGAAATTCTTAGTAGGGGGTAACTTGAGGGTACGTACAAAACAGCCATAATGTGCAAGGTATGTGCCAATTATCAACGCGCCAATGTAGTGAGTTGAAAAAATCTTTCGAAGATTACGGCCGCTAATATAACCTTATTTAGTAAGTAAAAGTTCACTGCTAAACAAAGGCCTCCATCCTCCCTCATGGTTTATTTATAGGTTGGATATTTGCAGTAGCAACGCTTGGCAACTTGATAAGTTTCCAAGTCCGTAGGCTTTGAACACCTAACCCTAGGCCCACCCTACACGTGTCCCCCGTGTGGTGCTAAACGAGCGACAAAGCCGAAAATATAGACTCGGCTCCTCGCCGTATGGTAGCGGCGTAAAAGCTACCAACCCTTAGTTCGCACCATGAGCCAGCAAGTAAAAGAAATGGCCCCGAGTTCCCGGCGCCCCTTTAATGGGGCAGGGGTGCGAAGAATCTCCGGGGGGAAAACCGGCGACTAGGTTCGCCAACCGTCACGTTCTGTCTCCCGGAGGGGCAAAAAGTGGATTGCGGAGGCCCGTCTGGCTACGCTGAATGTATGTGGAGCAATGAATGATAAGATGGATGAAGTATGCGAAATGATGAATGAGAGAGGAATAGATGTGTTATGTGTAAATGAGACGAAACGAAAGGGAAAGGATGCCACTGCACATGGCATGTATACCGCTTACTGGTCTGGGGTAGACGAGACCGAGCGGGCATGCCAGGGAGTCGGTGTCATGCTTTCAGAAAGAATGGGTCAATGTGTGAAAGAGTATGAATGTGTAAGCCCAAGGCTGCTATGGATACGAATTAAAGTGGGCTTAAAGAAGTTGTTTGTGCTAGGGGTGTACGCCCTAGATATGTCTAAGCCCACTTATATCCGAGAGCAGTTTTGGGACATGGTAAGTATGGTATTGATGAAATGTAAGGTAAATGAAAATATTATTATGTTAGGAGATTTTAATGGAAGGGTTGGGGTGAAGAGCTCTGGTTATGAAAGGATATTAGGAACGTTTGGTTATGAAAGTATAAATGAGAATGGTGAAGACCTCCTCACCGTATGTGTGGAAAAGAATATTTTGTAACGAACACTTTCTTTCGCCATAAGAGGATTCACATGTATACATGGGAAAGAGGTGATGATAGAAGCATGATAGATTTCATAATCGTGGATGAAAGAATGAGGAACGCAGTGGTAGATACAAGGGTTTACCGGGGGTCCAACGTAGGGACGGATCATTACTTGGTCTTATGCCGAATTATTGGTCTATTCAAGCGTTGGCGGCATCGGACATCTGTGTCTACCACTGCGTTACAGCGTATAAGAATAGAGAGGTTACAAGATAAAGTTGTGAAAGAGAAGTTCAAATGTAGACTGAGAGAAAATATAAGTGGTATGGATGAAATGTGTATGAATGATTTAGGCTTGGAGACTGTGTGGTATAATGTCAAGAAAGGTTTGGTGGATGCAGCCACCGAAGTATGTGGTGTAAGTAAGAGAACGAATGAAAGGAAAAATAATACATTGTGGTGGGATGATGAGGTACTGATGGAAGTTGAAGCAAAGAAGAGAGCATGGCTAGATTTACTAGCAACCAAAGCTGGTAATTCTAACGGTATGATTGGTGAGATTGAAAGAAAAAAGGCAAACTTTAGACGTATAAATAACAGAGTAAAAGAAGTTGTTGAAAGGAAAAAGCAAGAAAAAACGGATAAGAATGATAGAAGGATATCTGATAACTTCCAGACAAATATTAAAATGTTCTGAAAACTCGTAAGAACTGCCAGGGGAAATTCAATACAGCCTAGAATTAATGCTACTCGAGACGAGAATGGCTGTATGCTGAATGATGAAGTTTCTAATTTTAAGAGATGGAAGGAATACTTTGTAAGCGTGTTTATATGTGAAGAGTCGTCTGAATTAAGTGAAATAGAAATTCCGAAAGAAGTGGAGAGAGATAGGGAGGTAAGTGTAGATGAAATAATGAAAGTAATGAAAAGCATGAAAGCAGGTAAGGCAGCCGGATATGATAGAGTATCACTCGAAATGCTAAGGGCTGGAGAGGGAGTGGTGGCAAGCCTGCTGTACACCTTGTTTAATTTATGTTGGGAACTGAAGCGGGTAACGGAAGACTGGTGCAAAGCCGTTATAGTCCCAACATATAAGGGAAAAGGGTCACAGCAGGTTTGTAAAAACTACCGTGGCATTAGCTTGCTTAGCATTGTGGGTAAGGTGTATGCTAAGGTGTGTGCTAATGTGCAAGCTGGATTTAGAAAGGGGATGGGGTGTACGGATCAAGTCTTTTCCATGCGCATGATTGCGGAGAAGTTTTTGGCCAAAAACCAGAAAGTTTTTTGTGCGTTCATGGACTTGGAAAAGGCTTATGATAGAGTGGACAGGAATGTGTTATGGCAAACAGTTAACTCATTTGGTTTGAGCGCTGGTTTGATACAGGCATTAATGTCTATTTATAGGGACTCTAGTGCTTGTGTCAGGATCAATGGGGTCTACTCAGACTGGTTTGGCATTCAAAAAGGTGTCAGACAGGGCTGTGTAGCTTCCCCGTGGTTGTTTAACCTATTTATGGACAGTTGTTTGCAAACTTTGAAAGTTGAAGAATGTGGGTTAAGAATGGGTGAGTTAACCGTCAAATGCCTTTTGTACGCCGATGATCAAGTCATATTTGCATCGTCGGCGGCCGAGTTGCAAATGATGGTTACTTTAATGAACTGGTCATTAAAAGAAAGGGGGGTATGAAAGTGAACGCAAGTAAGACGAAAGTGATGGTTTTTGAAAGAGAAGTAAGTAAAACTTTATGTGAAATAAGAATAGAAGGGGAGGTGATTGAGCAAGTGGATGAGTTTGTATATTTGGGATGTTTATTTAGCAGGGATGGTAGATATGATAAGGATATAGAACGACGAGTGAACGCAGGAAATAGAGTGAATGGAGCTCTACATGCTATTATGAAAAGTCAGAATGTATCAAAAAAGGCACGTTTGGCAATTCATAATGCTGTGTTAGTCCCTACTTTAATGTATAGTAGTGAAAGTTGGGTCTGGCAGAAGGAGCATGAAAGTAGAATAAATGCTGTAGAAATGCGGCCATTAAGGAGTATGCTAGGGCTGAATCTGAATGACAGGGTGAGAAATAGTGTGATAAGAGAAAAGTGTGGTTTGCAAGATGACGTTTTGACCAGGATTAAGAAAGGAATGCTTCGGTGATTTCGTCACGTAGAAAGAATGAACGAAGAAAAAGTGATAAAGCAAATGTATGTTGCAGAAATGAACGGAAGACTCGGGAAGGGACGCGCTAGACGAAGGTTTATCGACCAAATTGGCGATATATTGACCTATTGATATATTGATAACCGACGAGCTGTATGCGTAGATATATGGATGTAAAGGAGGCAAGAGAAGTGTGTCAGGATCGTGCCAAATGGAAGTCCGTAGTCTCCGCCTATCCCTCTGGGTGACAGGCGTGAGTGTTTATGTATTTATGTATTATTTACTCTCTAGATAACGCCTCACGCAATGAGCAATGCGACAAAAAGTAGCCAGTTTTACAAACGTGTGTGCGTGAGGCACTCACACACGCTTATCGGTTGCTATGTCTTACATCAGCGTCATTTGTATCTGGGAGTTACCAGCTAATCAACCTATCCCGATAAAATGGGGAAAAACTGTAAAATTATGTCATGTTTTAAATCATAAATTATAATATTTTAATATGGTGCTTTCAATTGTGTAATTAGTTGTCTGTTGAGTTATAATCTGATTTTTTGTATAGTAAAATATAATCAAATAAAAATTAATTACGCATTTAAAAAATATGTTTTATTATTTAATGTATGGTGTCGTCTTATAAAAATACTAGAGGTTGTAGGCTCAGCCAAACAATATTTGAAACATACCCACATACACATACATACACATACACTCACCTTCCTTGATGTATTTCCTCCTTCTGGTGCATTCGGGTAAAAGTGAACATACGTCAGCTTTTAAGACTGACTACTTTTAACTATACGGGGAATATTCGCAATCCAAGACTGGCAAGACCAAAAAACGACGCGTTGATTTTGTGAAAAAAATTGAAAAAATTATCAATTTATTAGTTTTGTTTTCGTAAATTACTATTAGTTTTGAGTTACTTACCGATGGTAGGAGATTTTGTTAGTTGTTTGTAAACGTCCTTTGTAATTTCTGTAGATTTTGATCGCGCAACTTGTCATTTTCACCAAAATAATCTAACGCAAAAAATAAACCGTGCGTGTGTATCTCTTGGCGTTACAATTGACACTGAGGAGCGGGGAGCGCTTTAGAGTCTAACAGTTAGCTGATATTTTTATCGACGCTTTTGAGCTGCCGTTACTCTATCTAGAGAGTAAATAATCTAAGTTTATATTATGTCTTGAATTTAAAATAAAAATTATTGACAGATTGAAGTAATTGTCAAACAAAAATTTCTCCTTTGCCTTATACCGATTTTTTCTAAAGGCCAGTAATAAATTATTACGTAAATGAACTAGAGTGTGATAGTCAGGAAATTGAATGCGTCGATTCTGAATATTTTACGTTTGAATAGGCGTTTTATAGTTATGAACAGACTGTGTATGTACTTAATACTTTTATGTACTTACGCAACTTTTAGTTCTGTAACAAATAATATGGTTACTGTTATAATCGTCAATAGCCTTTTGGCCGTGGAATAAAAAAGAGGAGATCTCTCTCCGGGCAAAGTGATCGGCCCCAGGAGCGGCCAACGCTCACTGTGTTAGTGCGAAGCGTTCGAATCCCGGGTCGGACCAAAAAAAATCAGTTATTGAGCTTTTCCATCAAGAAACTCTCAGTAGCTGCCCGGAGTCAGGAAGGTGGCGGTGTCTTACCCCCGTGCCTCGGAAAGCACGTAAAGCCGTTGGTCCTGAGCCTGATCTCTCTCCGGTCGTGTCTTCTTTTTTAGATTTTCTGTGATTACTCTTCTTATTTAGATTTTCTGTAATCGCACTTTTTGCACTTTAGTGATCGCAATACTAGCCAGAAATTTCGCTGAAAAATGACTTAAATTCATCCTGATCTGAAACTTGATTAATCCTTAACACCACAGGTGGGGAAGTTCCCCATTGCACATATTTTCGAAAATATTTTTAAGTGTTTTAAGCGTAACGCGGTCAAGCGTCCAAGTATTCCCAGATCCTCTCGAGGTCTCATGGAGATGGAACGTGCACCAAGCTAGCATACTTAGTTCAACAGGTACGAATCGATACGGGACTAAGGTCCCCCACAAGTGTAATTACGTAAGTATTTTTTTTTTCCATTTCCTTATTTATTTGATTTTTTGTAGGTTTGTGGCGTACTATGGATAAAAATTTAAATCCTCAGTAGAGATAAAATCTGCTAAATGACTTCGAGTTAGAAGAAAACAAAATTGAGGATATTTTTCCTAAAGCATATCGGATTTGAGTGACGCGAAGTATGAAGTAAGTGATCACGACACTGAAAGTGAAGAAGAAACGAAGAATGACTTAGAAATGGAGAAATAGAAAACAATGAACAAGAAGACCGAAATAGTAATGCATTTTATTGAAGAAATAGATATAAATAGTCGAAAATACCAACATCGCGATCACGCGTTCAGCACATAACATCATGTATATTCGACTGGACTAAGGGGTCCTGCTCAAGCCAAAAACGAAATGTCTCCATTTGATGCATGTTCTTTTCTACTTTCCTAAGATATGATTGACTTGATTTAAGAACATTTCAATGAAAAGATCACAAATTACTCAGAAAATCATATATCTGACTCAGCATATACTTAACAAACGTGTGCTCCAAATGTATGAAAAACGTGTGTCGTATTCATTCTATAGACGTCAAAATATGTACAAAATGTCAGGAAATAGTTAGGTTATAAGCATCATTTTGATAGTAAAGATCGAGATTGAAATTAGGTTACTACATTTGACTTAAATTTCAAAATTCGCGAAGTGTTATGTGCATTTCACTTGTGATTTTAGATGTTTTACTATTTTCATTGATTCTTATACCTGTTTTGTAGTTTATAACATAAGAATAATTAGAAAAACAATTTTATTTATTTTTGATTCGATATTTTATTACACATTTGATCTCTAATATTAACATATAAAAATATAAAGCGTTTTTGTATCCTTTTTTGTTTGATGCTAGAAGTGGCAATTTTTAAGTTTAAAATTTTAAATAAATATTCCTATTACATTCATAAAATGCCTGTAATTTATTTCGTATAAAAAAATCCTGACTTATGATAAAAATAGTACTGATATACGGTTTATCTTTAAGGGGGACATAGGTCCCCCGTGTGTAGATGTGTGGCTAGAAGTAGCGTGTGGTGCTTAGGGTTAAAATGAACCTTGAGGAACACTACAAAGGGTTTTACTGAAGAATGAAGTAAATTAATTTACAGCAATGAGTTGTAAACGGTTACGTAAATATAATTAACATTATCCAAGCGGTGCCTACTGTTTCCAATTCAAGCAATAATTTATCAAAATTTACACATTGAATGCCTTATGAAAATCAGTAAATATGGCGTAAAATGGGTAGCGTGTAGCGTATTGTATTGGACCCGTGGGATACTATACGCTACGAAGTTGTTGGTCTTTTTGAAAAAAAAAAACCTTATTGATGATGTTTTTTTTTTATTCCTAACGAGAATAGATTTTTTTTCTGTCCGTCTGTCCGACCGGACCAATCGTCTGTATGGATGAACCTATTATGATGAAACTTCACAAAAGACTAAAGATCTTGGCTATATTTAGTCTGAACAACGTGCATAATTTTTTTTGTTAAATCTAAAAACTCTAAAATAAACGTTTTCGATTATTATCTCTTAGTCGTATCTTGTACATATAAAAAAAATTGTAGGAAACTTTTTTGGTTTTCAACTTTACACAAAGAAGGTCCTCTTTCTCTATCTATCTCTTGAAGATTTTATGCGAAATCTATTTTTACCTTTTTTAAATTTAACTCCATTTTGCAACAAAGTTATGTGTAAAAAATAGGGTTATAAGGCCTTTTTGATTTGAAATTAATAAATAGATCTTCAATTTTTTGGTTTTTAGGTTTTTTAAAAGATCTACCAAGTTTTATTTGTTGGTGTTCTAAGCGGACGAAGTCGCTAAAAGCTAGTTATAAAGTAAAATAAACCTTGGCATTATTTTTCTTTCTAATTTTATATCAAACTGCACTGCATCTTTATTTTTGTTATTACTGTAATATAATACACCTTCCATTACCCACCTTTTAATCATTTTAATTAAAATGATTTTAGCCAGAATTATAATTAAGCATTGAATTCGTTATCAACGAATAATTATCACGGTATTCTATAACCTTATTCAATTACAACTCAAAATTAATTAATTTTCCCATAATTGCATTATCATACGTTAACACTAGAATCAAAATTTATTCATACTATGCGCCTCTTGAACAAACAATTTTCAGGCAGCAACTTATTTGTAATGTAAAATCGAGTGAACATGCCTTTTAATTAGAAATAATTGTGCTGTCTTTTGTTTACCATCGAAATCAAAATAAACATCGATAACTATTACATAAAAACTAGTAAATAAATAAAGAATTAAGTGAAATGGGTACATATATGTAAATCATACATAAATGAAGATGGGTTTTTATCAAGTGACAACAATCATCATCATCATAATCATCTGTGCCCAAGATTTGGACTTATGCAGGCTGATACAGTTGTCAATCAATTTGCACAGAAGTTACAACTTGTGATTTCCTTTTATATCAATTGATTTAATTATAAACGTAATATAAAATATTTTATTATATACAATATTAAAAACTATAATAAAAAAACTAAAACTAGTAACTTAATTATTATACAGTCCTACTCCCCGCGGTATCGTGCCAAGAACGCTGGCTGCATTTCCTCGCTGAATGGCTATACTTAGCCTTTGAGCGAGAAAAGAACCAGCCCTCTTATCACCAGCAGCAACGACCAGTCGCGGATGGATTTCCTTTAGGAACTTCACCGCACGTGGACCCCACGGACCGATAGTCTCTACAACAAATGGCACAAATATGTAGTCATCTCTGAGAGACTCATATTTGCGCCACTTACTCAGTTCAGCTGCCTCTGATGCCGCTTCGGCTCTAAACGAGGTACCCTTGAGATGAGAGGCCGCCAAAGTAGCATCTACGCAAGTAGCATCCCACACTAGGGCTTTACCTCTCTACCAAGGGGCCAATGTCATACCGTCGGGTCTCCTGCCATCGTCTCTAAATATTCCACAAGCCTTTAAAACCGAGGGAACATTTGTAGAGACAAGACCCTTCGGATGACATCGTTCAAAGAACCGTGCCGTGAAAACCTACCAGCACTTTTCTTACATGAGTGTCCGTGGAGCCCAAACTTGTCGACGCTGCTACCACAGGGGCACTGATGGGGTTGACAAATCGCCGCTCCTTGTCGGATTCCTACGGCGATGCGCAAGCTTTCCCCATCAAGTAATGTGCCGAGATTACTTGATGGTAAAGCGTGTAACCAGTAACTAGATACCTTAATCGAAACAGCTAAAAGGCGTGCCTGATCTTGGTCACTATGGAAATTGTGAAACAAATCTCTCTGCACGTTCTGTACCAACGGAATATCCCACTGTTTTTGTTGGTTATATTCCAGTAGAACATTTTCACCGGGACAGAGCACTCGCCATGTCTGCCCCACCTCCGTAGCAAAACACAGGTCTACCTTATTATTTTTTATTAAGATTATTATCAATATCTTTTAAAATATCCGAACATTTCCAGACTGGACTCGAGCAGAGTAAGTATGTAAATCTAGGTACAAGTAGACAAAATTTTAAAATAGTAAGAGCAATTTGGGGGTTTAAAAAATGATCTAATTTTGTTTTTAAAACAGGTTTAATACTATCGAAAAACAACGGGGCACCTAGCAGGCATAGTGATTCCGTACTGACAGTTTTTATTTCTGGAGAAATATGATTGAAATTTTGAAGTAAAGTGTCTCTGGTAGAACTAGATAAATTATTGCCAAAAAATATTTCACATTTATTGCTATTTGGTTCAAGACCAATATTTTTAAAATTTCGAAAAATATGAGTAAGATCACTGAGGATGTCATCTGCTCTACCTCCCAGTGTACCGTCGTCCAGGTACCAGTGGACCTAGTGAGTCACCCTGCTGTACACCGACAGCAGAATCGATAATATGGTTTTCGTAAAACAAGTTAGTATTTTGACTGTAACATTGCCAAACGTAATGATAAATTTCGGGGATATTGTTAGCCACTTCTTTCAGCAGGGTTATCCTATCGATAGAGTAAAAAGCATTCCTTAGGTGAACCTTCACAAGAACATATAGAAAATAATAAAAAAATATAACATTATAAAAAGTCTTGTTGATGCAAATTTTAATCTACAACATAAGGTATAAGTGTAAATTCTAATGAAATAGATAAGTTTTATCGTTTAATTTTCAACTCCGTAAAAACATAAAAATAAAGAAATTCGAAGAACAAAAATAGATATTTGTGTAATTAAGACGATCTTACATTTAATATATAATAATAACGTGATATATTAATATATTTTGTCTCGTTTGAGGAAAATCATTATGTGAATAATCAATGCAAATATTTGGTTTCAATAAATTTAATTTACGCTGATGATACTTTAAGTTTAGTTACTAATTTAAATAATTAGTAGTACCTAATAATATATATGTTTTGTAAACTAATGTTTTTACCTTATTTTAAATTAATTCTAACGGTTTTTTACCTGACTGCCAAGGAAGGGTTATGTTTTTCGCGCGTATCTTGTATGTATGTTTCTAAATTTCTTTATGACCTCGTATCTTCCAAACGGCTGGATGGACTTCGACAGTTAAGGTATCATTTTATTCGTCTTAAAAACTCAAGTGTTCTTAGATAGCTGTTTGAAAAAAATAAACATTTTTTGGCGAAAAATAGTAATACGTTAGTAAAAAAAATTACCGAACCTATCGAGTACGGTATCAAAATAAAGGAAATTAAAAGGGATTACAAAGATATATATATATATATATATATATAGTTATATGTTAAAATTTAATTAGGAATAATAAATTGGTTTAAAAAGTTTTGATAGCGTAAAAATGGGCCATATGTTTGTGTCGGACCACGTGCTATCATATGAAATTTAGTTCATAAGAGTGTGTCGGGATACTAAAAAGTCTAAAATAAAATAAATAATTAAACAAATCAAAATCCCGACTGCCTGTTAAACCGAAGTAGAGTTTACTTTGTTTATATTTTATTTTAATTTTGTTTTTTATTCTCACTCTTGTTTCGGTCTTTTTATTGGAATAATTTATAAATTGTCTTTTTTGCAGTCGGGTTTTTGATTTTTTTAATAATTTATTTTATTATTATTATTGTATTTCAAGTTACAATAGATAATCAATAGATAGTAAGACTGTTATTGCATGTTTCTTTTTTTTAAAACTTGAATTTGTGTTTTAGTAAAAAATATTCATTTTGAAAAAGTAAAAAAAAATGAAAATGATGCGTATTTAGAGCAGATCTTAAAGTGGTATAATTCATTATTGTATCAAATATAAATAGTGAATAATTGCTAGTAATGTCCAAAATGAGTAAATTTTGACTAAGCAACAAAATTTGCAATATTGGAACAATTTTTACATTAAATGTGACCTGACCTAATCTTAATGGCGTAATAAAAAATTACAATGGACATTAATAATGTTTATTTGTCGTAAATCATAGTAAATGTTCGAATTGTCTACCACCCACTCTGATGCAGAAGATCGCTTAAGAAAAAATGCTCTGCTGAGCACTCGCGTATAACGTCGATCGCTTATTTTCTTAGTAAGTCTTACAAGGAAATAGACCGTGCACGATATTTAAAAAAATATCAAACACACGCCTGCAGACTCTTCAAACAAGACATTATATATGAATTGCTTTTCTGCCTACAAATGCTGGAGAAAATTAAAGAAGACCCGCAGTTTTTTAATAAAATTCTATGGAGTGATGAATCAACACTCGAAATTACACTATCCATACCATAGCTGGCACCTATAAAACGATCTTATGCGTGAAGACAGTACAGGTACTGTGAACCAATTAAAATAAATTTTGAACTGGTATTTTAAATGGAAAAAATAATAGGTCCACTTGAATTACCGGGGAACCTATTTTGTGATCATCACTTTCAGCGGACTTAAGTCCATTATTTTTTTTATCTGTGCTACCTCAAGGAATAATTTTACCGAAAGCTGATCTGTTCCTTGAAAGACTTACGTAGCCGTATCCGGGTATTTACTTGACTATTTACTTTAATATTTAATTGAATATTTACTTGCTTATTAGCTTGGTTATTTACTTGATAATTTATTTGATTGTTTATTTGTTTATATACTAGATTATTAACTAGCTTATTTACTTGATATTTACATGATTACTTACTTAATTAATTATTAGATTATTTACTTTACCATGTAGTGGCGGTGTAAGAATATCCAATACCCCATATCGTCCTGAAAAGAACCAGCAGACAGGGATTAGTCACTATAGACGTTTATCCCAGAAACTCTTATCACACCACGTTGGGTTCGGGAACAACAAGGCGGATGTAAACCCCGTGAAAGAGTATCACGCAAGAGCGTCCGCTGGACCTCTCTCAGAAGTAAGGTGGGACGACCAAGATAATGTGTCCTACCACAGTGTTCCCGGTCTCGCCATCTTCATAATACATCTTCGGTGGACTGTAATGTATTTTCTTTTGTGGAAGATACGTTAGGAAATGAAACAGCTATTATCTTCAAAATTTCTCCATAAGAGAGCACCATTAACTTTCACTAATTTCCTATCACTTCCCTATGCGTTTGTTTTTCTTTCTTGATGAAACATAAAACTGGTAGCTGGTCCCGAACTCTTCCGAACGAATTGACTAGTCATACGAAACACAGCATACGAAACACAGCATGAAATGCCTCTCCAATAAAGCCGATCCATTCATCCTATAATCATTAACTCAATCAAGAATAATTTCATCATCATCATCATCATTACAGCCCTTCACAAGTCCACTGCTGAACATAGTCCTCCCCAAAGGGACGCCACAAAGCATGGTCCCGAGCCACCTGCATCCATTGACTTCCTGCATATCTTACCAGGTCGTCACTCCATCTAGTGGGGGGACGCCCTACACTTCGCCTGCCGGTACGAGGCTGCCACTCGAGAACCTTTCTTCCCCATCGGTTGTCGGTTCTTCGAGTTATATGGACCGCCCATTGCCACGTCAGCATACTAATTCTTTGGGCTATGTCAGTTACTCTGGTTCTACTGTGGATATCCTACTTTTTAAGTCTATCACGCAGAGAAACGCCGAGCATAGCCCTCTCCATAGCTCGCTGAGCGACTTTAAGCTTCCTCATACGGCCAGCAGTGAAGGACCACGTCTTAGACCCATAGGTCATCACTGGCAACACGCAATGGTTGTATAATCTAGTTTTAAGGTTTTGAGGTATGTCTGACGAGAAATGTGTCGTAAACTCCCGAACGCTGCCCAGCCGAGTTGAATCCGTCGATTGACCTCTCAGTGAAAGTTGGACTTAACTAGTCGGACTAGTTGTCCCAGGTAAACATATTCGTCAACAACTTCGAGCTTAGTGCTCCCAACAACTAGCGGCGTAGTTGTGACATGGACGTTAAACATGATTTTTGTTTTGTTCATGTTCATCTTAAGACCTATCTGTTGGGAGACATTATTGAGGTCATTGAGCATAGTGCTTAGGTCCTCCAGCGATTCTGCCATAAGGACTTTATCGTCGGCAAATCGAAGGTGAGTGATGTACTCGCCATTGACGTTAATACCGTATCCTTTCCAGTCCAGTAGTTTGAAAACCTCTTCCAACGCAGCGGTGAAGAGTTTCGGGGATATTACGTTACCCTGTCTTACACCTCTCTGCAGTTGCATAGGTTTCGTACTCTGGTTCTGTACTCGGATAGCCATCGTAGCCCTTATGTACAAACACTTCAGCACTTCGATATACCGACAGTCCACTTGGCACCACTAAAGGGACTGCAGCACCGCCCAAATTTCGACGGAATCAAAGGCTTTCTCATAGTCCACATACGCAAGACAAAGTGGCAGAATGTACTCTTCGGTCTTCTGTACAATTTGCCGAAGGGTATGTATGTGGTCTATTGTGCTAAAGCCTTTTCGGTAACTGGCTTTTTCGGGAGGCTGGAAGTTGTCGAGTCTGCGTGCGAGACGATTCGTAATGACTCTCGAAAACAGCACGCAGACGCGGCTCAGAAGGGAAATTGGTCTGCTGTTCTTCAAGTGAGCGTTGTCGCCGTTCTTGAAGAACAAGACCACCGCAATTCTGCTCCACGCCTCCGGAGTAGTGCCACCATGGAAGACGAAATTAAAGAGCTTCTTAAGAACTTAAAGCACCAGTTTTCCACCCGCTTTCAGAAGCTCCGCTGTAATTCCATGCTCGCCCGAGCACTTGCCGTTTTAAGGTGCTGGAGAGTAATTCTCGCTCAGACTGACGTCCGGGATATCATCGGAATAGTGTCGGATAAGACTTGCTCTTAGATTGTTACTCACACTTGCGTGTGGCTCCAACGATGACGTGTACAGCTGCCCATAGAACCTCTCAATCTCACTCAAAATCTCAGGTGTCCCGGAAACGATGCTGCCACATTCGGTCTTCAGCTTCGACAGTTGGCTCTTTCTGGCACACAGATCTCTGGCAAAGACTTCGGAGCCCAGGTTTCGCTAGATCGCTTCTTCAATACGAGCAGTATTAAAGTTGCGTAAGTCCCGCCGCATGCATTTGGAGATCTGTCTGTTCAGTTGCCTGTATGCTATTAAATCTACTGAAGACTGGAGCTTCATTTCCCGTCTAACAGCCATGAGATTAAGAGCATGATCGGAGAGTTTTTGTGTTCTTGTGCGGCGGGTCTTGCAAAACTTAGCTCGGACCGCATTGACAGTTTCCACGAGCTTGTCATTCATATAGTCCACTCATTGCAATCTTCTAGGCGCTGAAAAGGATTTTGTAACTCGAGCTGAAAGGTTTCGGGACTCTGGATTAGAGCACAAGGGGGACGGAGCGTTGACTTCATTAGACGACACCTCTTCAACTTAACGTTCAGTATGCCTCTAACCATTCGGTGATCGCTACCAGTTTTCACCCTGGCGATCACTGAGACATCACTGAACAGTTGCCGTCTAGTCGTCATAATGAAGTCAATCTAATTTTTTGTCGAACCGTCGGGGCTCGACCAGGTCCACTTCCTGTGGAGCCGCTTCTGGAAGAAAAAGTTCATTATAAAGAGTCCCTTTTTCTCCATGAAGTCGGCCAGCTGCTGGCCCCTTGGGTTCCGTTGCCCCAATCCGAATTTCCCTACTTTAAGCTCACCGTTCTCTCTTGTGCCTAGTTTTGCGTTGAAGTCTCCCATTAACACCGTATAGTGGTTTTGGAGAAATGCATGGCTCTAGAGATATCCTCATACATTTCCTCCACCTCCTCATCGGGATGTGCCGAGGTTGGTGCGTGAATCTGTATGACCTTCAGCGAATACCGTTTGGCAATTCTGACTATAAGGTACGCAACCCTCGCCGACACACTCACAATCTTTACAACGTTGTTAACGAGAGACTTGTGGACGATAAATCCGATACCTCCTTGGGAATGATGGTCCCTCTCCCGGTGATAGAAAAAGTTGCCGGATTCGAGGATTACCGTGTCCTCCCCCTCTTTTTGGACCTCGGATAATCCTATAACATGCCAGCGCAACTTGTCTATCTCTTCTTCCAGCTCCAGGATCTTCTCGTCAGTCCTCAGGGTGCGTGGCAACCGAACCTCCACCGGAGATTCTTAGTACCCCCTGCCCCGCCGTTACCATGGTTGCCACCGTAGCCAGGAATAGCGGGGCCGCAGGGGACTGGGGGCCGTTTATTAGTGTCGTTGCTCATGGGGTGTATATTGCCGTTGTTGCCACGCTTGGGAAGCGGGTTGGCAACCGCAGTTTTTTTTATTGCTTTTTGCTTTTATCAGAAAGATGCTGCTGCCCATCTTCTGCCTCAGTTTCCCTCTGTCGCCTCTTACGACACCCACGGAAAGATATGGGGTAGTGTGTATTCCGTGTAGTGGCGGGTAAGAATAATGGCGTAGTAGTGGCGGGTTGCAAACATACAGTTATACAATTTATACATATTAATAGCACAAAAAGGTCTTAATGTTATGACATACACCACATTATAATCACATGAAAACTTTTTAATTTATTTAACAAAATATGCCTATTTTACAACACTTATTCAAAGTTAGAAATCTTGTATATCTAACACACAAGGTCGAAACAACAATCTTTATTAATAAACATAAACAACATAACTATTACAATAGTTTAATTCACGAATTTACACATATTTTTCACTTAAAACAACTTTAATTTTCTTATATAAAACTATCCTTTTTTCACTATATTTAGCACAAATTGAAACACTTTTAACACAGAACTATCTTATTTTATACACACAACAATCCTGAAACATTTTGACTTACTTTTACATAAATTTCAGAAATTTTCATAAATTAATAAAAATTATTTTTCTTATTTATATCACATGATCTTGCGCTCGGTTCACATCTCACAATATGACCAACTGATATCTACACGACTCTAATTACATTGATAGGAGGCTAATACCTTCCTTGTCTAAATTACATCCATCTCTTTCATCATGAAACACTACGGTTTACATACGATATCCTTATCAGTCACAATGTTTCTTATCAATTATCACAAAAAAACAAAAATAATCTCAAGTGCTAAATATATTTCCCTCTAAAATAAGCATTAATTTTATATAATACTTCTATTCGTATTGCATGGCTAATTACTATGTAATATATGGCTCTAAATTAATTAAAAAAATAAATTTTCATGGAACTAACGCTCAAGCGGGGAATCGAACCTCGAACTTTCGTTCGACATTTTATTGAATATATTTACTTCTAACATAAATTAAGTGCCTGTCATAAATAAATATATTTTACGAGTCTTTAACTTTGTTTATTATTTTTCACAGGAATTTAAGTAAACAATTTTTTAGGCGCATCGCCAACAATCTCCCCCTGTGGGTCATTACCATCATTTGGGAGGCGTCGCGGGTACCAGGGCTATTAATCTGGACGTAGGTCTCCTCAATATACCTGTGCTAGTAATAACGTCAACCACCCTAGTGTGACCATCTTGTCCTGGTAATGTCCTGTGAATCTTGCCTCGTGGCCATGTATTTCGTGGTAGCTAATGATCTATTATCAAGACAATATCGCCCACTTTCGGTTCAATGAACTTTCTGTTATCGCCCGTTCGAGGTATTAAAGTAGCTATGTACTCCTTTAGCCATCTCGTCCAAAATGGTCGGCTAACCTCTGAGCGGTTTTCCAGCTGAGTTGACATGTCAGATGTTGCTCCATAAATAACCCAGGTGGACGATCTCCACATGAGCGCTCGAGAAGAAAATGATTGGGTGTCAAACCCTAGACTATCCATATTAATCGTAACTATTGGTCTGGAATTTACGGTGTCCTTTGCTTCCAAGAGCAACGTATGCAGAACTTCCTCTCGTGGACTTCTTTCTTTGAGCGTTGCGGTCAACGCAGTCTTTATTGATCTAAACAATCTCTCCCAAGCACTCCCCATGTATGGTGCTCCAGGCGGTATGTATTTCCAATTAATATAGCTTTTACAGGTCTCATCTTTCATGCTATTATAGCACTCTTCGCATGCTTGCGTTAATTCCTTATTTGCAGCTTTGAAATTCGTTCCGTTATCAGTGTATATAACGGCTGGTTTTCCTCTTCTGGCGATAAATCGCCTTAACGCCATTATTATTGACGCTGGTGTCAATGATGCTGCTAATTCCAGATGTACTGCTCTGGTGGTCAGACACGTGAATAAAACACCCCAACGTTTCTCGTGTAGCCTTCCGATAGACAGAAGGTCCGAAATAATCTACGGCTGAACAAGTGAAGGGTGGCTCATGATGAGCAATTCTTTCCAGAGGAAGGTTTCCTTGTGGCACATTCTGCGGCTTCCGACCAGTATGTCTTGCGCCACTGACAATGATGTGACACACTACGAACTATATTACGTAAGTTACAATTTTTGATTCACCTCATTCATCACCGTTTGGTGATTGGCATGTCCGAAATGATGATGAACTTCTCTAATCATCAGTTTAACGATTTCGGGTTTACCATCTAAGGCGACAGGTTTTCTACTTTCCTCTGTCAAATTAGACTAGAAAGGTAAACGCCCGTTCAAACAGAGTACATAGGTTATCTTCTCCTATTTCTAAAGATAATTTACTTAAGCGTGAACTTCTTTCAACGCTTCTTCCCGCTTTTAAGCATTTTATTTCCGAGTGAAAACACTCGTCTTGAACAAACTTCCAAATTAATATTTCAGCCTTTTTTAAAAGTGCTATATCCAAAGCAATATCAGGTCCTTTAACCGACTTTGCTAAAATTTCGTTGGAACACATTACCGACTTTTCCGGCGGATTGTCGGGTCCTTTAACCGACTTTCCTAATCTCTTGAATTTTCCTACCGCTTGTAAAGTGCGTGCAGTTGCCCCAAGGAATCTTCTGAAGTTGTTAAATCGTCCGTAGTCGGGTAGACTTAACAGCTCTCCCTTTCTTAGCGTATTTACGCTTTTTGGCGATTTTTCTTCACCCGTTTCTAAGCTTTCTTTTATGTCCGCTTGCTTAGGCCATAAATCAGGACTCATCCTGAGGAATTCAGGTCCTTGAAACCAGCGATGATTTTCATCGAAGGTGGAAGGAAAGCTTCTAGTGGCGTCGTCTGCCACGTTTAGTGACGTCGGTACCCATCGCCATTCACATGGCCTACTGTGATCTTCGATCTAAGCCAGTCGATGAGCAACTAATGGTTTGAAAGCACGAAGATCTGACTCAATCCACGCCAACACTGTATGTGAGTCCGTCCAGAATACTCGTTCGGAAATCTCATATCTGCTCTCTTCTTTAACTGATGCAGCTAATCGGCTGCCCATAAGAGCTGCTTGTAACTCAAACCTTTGAATGGAAATTGGCTTCAACGGCGCTACTCTTGCCTTAGCGGTGATCAGCGTAATTCGCCTCTCTCCTCGCCCGTCTGTGGTGACATAATACACCGCAGTGGCGTACGCTCTTTCACTAGCGTCCGTGAACGTATGTAACTCCCCCCTGATGACGCCTTCAGCAACGGGTCTAGGTACTTTTAGATGACCTAATTTCTTTACTTCCGATAACCATGTGCACCATAACACGTCCAATTCGTGTGGAACTTGATCATCCCAAGAGATGCCTAATCTCCATGCTTGCTGAATCAGCGACTTTCCTTATACCGTTATGGGTGATGCGAGTCCTAAAGGATCAAAAACTGACATCACAGCGCTCGTTATCTTCCTCTTCGTAGGCGGTCGTAAACCTTCTAACACCTCCGTGGGTGTATTACGAAGACTTATGGAGAAACTTAACGTATCTCATTTGATATTCCAAATCAAACCTAATGTGCGCTCTGCGTGTTCCCTATCGCCTAGCGAAGCACTGTCGCTCTTATATTTATCTTCCATTTTACATAGAACTTCGGGTCGGTTACTAGCCCATCCCCTCAGTTGGAAAGAAGTATGTTTATATAATTCATACATATCGCTTACTATCTTTTCGGCCGTCGTCGCGTCGGAAAATGCCTGTAGATAGTCATCCATATAAAAATTGCTTTCCGTCGCGGAAGCTGCTTCTGGATAGAAGTGTGCGTTATCTTGTGCATTTCTATTTTTCACATAAATAGCGGTGCATGGAGATGACGCTGCCCCAAATATGAGTGACGTCATTTTATACTCTTCTGGTGGCGCGTCACGATTGTGCCGCCACAGAAATCGGAGACTGTCCCTGTCTTCTTCGCGAATTTTCACTTGCAGGAACATCTCTTTAATATCTGCCATTACTGCCACGCTTCCTTCTCTGAATCGTAGCAGAACGCCGAATAATGACTTCAATAACTCAGGTCCGGTCAATAATGCATTATTAAGACAACGTCCGCTAGTCCTTGCGGCTGTGTAGAAAACAAGTCTTATTTTCTTCTTCTGCGGATGCGTTGCCGCGAAATGAGGAAGATACCACATGCGTGGGGAAATGGAAATATGGTTCGCTTTCTCTGCGTAACCGTTAACGATGAGATTTTCGACTTGCTTCTCATATCAATTCATATTTTTATCGAGTTTCTTTTCGATGTTGATCAGGCGACTTTCAGCCTGCGCTATTCGATGGCATGCGTTTTTCATCAGTACGCCATAACAAACCAGCTTTGTATCTATCGTCCGATATACGACGTACAGTTTTATTCAAAATATTCAACGCTCGTTCTTCTGGGGCGTTCGTTGGCTTACGCGCAGATACGCCCAAAGACTCCAAACTAAAATAATCCTTAACTCATTTATCCATATCCTCCTCCTTTCAGGTTGAAATGTGGTTAACGATTTTAATTGGCTTAATGCACCTGTCATGTGACCATGTAAAGCCCATCCAAGTTTGGTGAACGATGCCACAGGTATGTTCTTACCTCCTGAAATTAATTCACGAGTAACTATGAGATGCCAATTGTCCTGACCAATTAATATCGTAGGTCTGGATCTTTCATAAATTAACTCGTCGTTGATTGGTGTCAAGTGAGGACACCGTCGCAATAATTCTCGGCTCACCGATTGCGGAGAGAGATTAAGTGTTTTAATTGTTTGTGCACTTATCTCCTCTAAGTCACTTGTGAAAATGCCTTTAATTTTAATGTTCAAGCGATACGAACTACTGTCGTTAATTCGCTTGCCTCCAATGCCCTCAATACGTAATTTTTCTTTGGGCCCGCGGGGCGCTAACTTCTGAGCCATCTGCTCCTCTATGAGCGTCATGGTTGAGCCTTCGTCCAGAAGAGCTGTGGTCTTAACCTTTCCTCTAGGTCCATAGAACTCGACTGGTATAATCTCTAAATATGCACATGCCAGTGCATTTACTGTATTCACAGTTTTAATTTGAGCCTCTTTGACCTTCTCGCCCCCTTGCGACGAGATATTTTTATTGGGGTAGCGGTGCATTCGATGATGCCTTATATGACATCCTTCTACACCACATCTTTTCGCTCTACACTTTGACCTCCTATGATAAGGTGTCAGACATTGAAAACATATATTCGCTTTCATAACCGCTTCCCATTTGTCACGGTTATTCATATTCTTAAATTTATAACAGCTCTCTATGGAGTGCTCCTTATTACATATAACACAATTACGTGTTACCCGACTTGCAGGTTTATCCTGAGTTGTCATAACCGCTTGTCAGTCGTGCCTCTCGCTATCTCGGCGTTCATAACGCTTACTATTAATACGGTTGCGTACAGACCCCTTTGCGGTGTGTACGGTTCGCTTCCCGATTTCAGGACGCTTCCGTTTTTCAGGCACGTTTTCAGCGTTGAATGATGCTCCAAATTGTTCACTCAACGAATTAAAAAATTTCGCCATCTTTTGTAGCTCTGGTTCCGTGGGATGTTGAGCTCGATATTCGAACCATTTAAATTTAATTATAGTTTCGAGCTTATCCACTATACGACTTACTAATTCAGGTGAGTACAAATGCTGTGGTTGGTTCAATGCTTGTATTGAAGTAACCATGTTCGTTACGCGACTTGCAAAAGATCCAATGTTTCTGCCATCTTCTGCCAGTCTTGGAATACGCTTAACATTCTCGATCTCGGCTAGAATGAGCATCTCAACCCTACCAAAACTTCTTTCGAGAGCGTTTCTTATCTCATCTGGTTCACATAAAGTAAACAACAATGACTTAACCGCTTCCTTTAATGCCCTTCTAAGGCGTGCCACGTTCTGCACTCCTGAACAATGACTACGTGTGTCTTCAAACACCGTTTTGAAAATTATCCATTCACCCGGGTTTCCATCGAAGACCGGTAAATCCTGGAGGAAATGAGGCGGGGAAATCTTATCTTTACCCGCTATTTTTATTGCACTCACAATCGCGTCGGTCAATTCGGACACTTCACACGCGTGTTCCTTCTGTGCATTTCCTTGGTTGCGCTCGACCTCCGCCTCCTTGACGCGTGATCCCTTGGACGCTTCCTTATCTGCAGTGTGGGTTGCGTTAAACTAATCGGCGCGCTCATTATGGTCTGTCGAACCCAACTCCTTACGAAAGATTCCATTTGAGTATTCCGCTCTTCATTCTCGCTCGAGTCCATTTCCTCTTCCCGGACGAGGCGTGCTAACTCCAATTGTGACTTAGCTAAAGCAGCAGCTGCTTCTGCTCGTTCGAGCTCTGAGCGTTCGAATTTAATCCGCGCCTCCAATTCGGCTCTCAGCCTCGCTGATCGCGATGACCTACTACCTTTGCGTGACCCATTTTCATTGGTCTGCCCGATTACTGTTCTCGTCGATGCCGCTTCTTCGGTTCCAATTTGACCTACTTTCTCGGCTGTCGCTTCGCTCCTGGATATAACGGATTTCTGTGCGGTGCTGGCCTGCGTAACACTGGTGTCCGTCATGCTGCTTGTCGCTGTCACAGACGTTCTCGTCCGGGCGCCCTCTTCTGGCCGCGATGCAGTCAGGTGCCTCCCACAAGCACCCTTGCCAGGCAGCAGCGGTGAGTGCCTCCCTCGAGCACCCTCGCCTGGCAGCAGCAGTGAGCGCCCTCTTTGAGCGCTGGCAGCAGCAGCAGTGTGCACCCTCGCCTGGTAACAGTAAACACCAAGCGCCTTTGAGTGCCACAGGAATGTTGAGCACAATCCCGGACAGGAAATGCCGATATGTCGAGCACGGTTGCCCGACAGGGAGTGCCAAGCACGGATGCCCGACAGGAAAGTGCATAACACGGTTGCCCGACAGGAAAAAATGCCAAGCCCTGCTTGGCTGCAGTGAGTGCCTCCAAAAAGCACTCGCGCCTGGCTGCAGTGCATGCCCCATGCAAGCACTAGCGCCTGGCCGCAATCCCGGTTTCTTTCTTCCGGCAGCTATCCAGTTTCCTTAGGCCTCCTTGACGGCCTGGTGACTCGCCCGGTCCTGCCTCAGCCCTGGTGGGCCTACTACGCCGGCCTGGTCTTCAGTCTTCTTCCCGGTCCTGCCTCAGCCCTGGTAGGCCTACTACACCGACCTGGTCTTCAGTCTTCGGTCCTGCCTCAGCCCTGGTGGGCCTACTACACCGACCTGGTCTTCAGTCTTCGGTCCAGCCTCAGCCATGGTGGGCCTACTACACTGACCTGGTCTTCAGTCTTCTCGATCTGGTCTGAATCCGGCTCCGAATGACCAAAACTGAAAGGGACCAGCAGTGGTCATTCGGTCAATCCTTCAGCTGGCTGCTTGATTTGACTCCGAAGGCCCAAAAAACTGAAACGGACCAGCAGACAGGGATTAGTCACTATAGAAGTTTATCCCAGAAACTTATTACACCACGTTAGGTTCGGGAACAACGAGGCGGATGTGAACCCCGTGAAGGAGTATCACGCAAGAGCGTCTGCTGGAGTCTGGCGTCGTCTCTCAGAAGAAAGGTGGGACGACCAAGATAACGTGTCCTACCACAGTGTTCCCGATCTCGCCATCTTCATAATACATCTTCTTCCTATCACTTCACTATGCGTTTGTTTTTCTTTCTTGATTAAACATAAAACTGGTAGCTGGTCCCGAGCTGTTCTGAAGGAATTGAGCAGTAACCAGTTTACTGAGCTACCTCAAGCGAAAGACAACCGCGCACCGCGCGCGGTTTGGCAAAATTTACATCGATTTTTACTATTGCCCTCTTATATTTTCCCCAATAAGTTTATTCATATAAAACATACAGTTATACAATTTATACATAATAATAGCACAAAAAGGTCTTAATATTATGTCATACATCACATTATAATCACATGAAAACTTTTTAATTTATTTACCAAAATATGCCTATTTTACAACACTTTTTCAAAGTTAGAAACCTTAAATATCTAACACACAAGGTCGAAACAACAATCTTTATTAATAAACATAAACAGCATAACTATTACAATAGTTTAATTCATGAATTTACACATATTTTTCACTTAAAAACAACTTTAATTTTCTTATATAAAACTATCTTTATTTCACTATATTTAGCACAAATTTAAACATTTTTAACACAGAACTATCTTATTTTATACACACAACAATCCTGAAATATTTTGACTTTCTATTACATAAATTTCAGAAATTTTCATAAATTAATAAAAAATATTTTTCTTATTTATATCACATGATCTTGCGCTCCGTTCATCTCACACAATATGAACAACTGATATCTAGACGACTCTAATTACATCGATAGGAGGCTAATACCTTCCTTGTCTAAATTACACCCATCTTTTTCATCATGAAACATTACGGTTTACATACGATATCCTTATCAGTCACAATGTTTCTTATCAATTATCACAAAAAACAAAAATAATCTCAAGTGCTTAATATATTTCCCTCTAATATAATCATTTAATTTAACATAATACTTCTATTCGTATTGCGCAGCTGATTACTGTGTAACACATGACTCTAAATTAATTTAAAAATGGTTTCTTATATTTACGCGAACACTACACATTGAATAAAACTATTTTTACGGATTTTATCGGGTTTATTTACTATTTTAATTCCCGATGTTTCGGGTGCTTTACAGCACCCATGGTCACGGGGGGTACTGAGGTGTTTGACGTCTCAATGTCATAGTTAGCCCGGCTACCTTAAGTTTTTTGAATATTAATTTTTGGTCCGATCTAAGCAGAATGAGCTTACAGTATCTGGAAGCCTTGCAGTGGTATACTTGGGTTTGGATTTAATTTTGTTAATTATAGGATCCCAAGCAGATGGCAGCACCCATCCATCTTCTCTATTGAAATTAGGATGTTTTTTAATCTCAATAGCCTCGCGTATCTTCCTTGGTAGGAATCGGTGTTATTTTGCGAGGATATGTGGTCTATCAAATCTGATGTAGTGGCGGGGACGATCTTGAACATGTTCACACACTGCAGACTTCCCGGAACGTCGGTGCTTCACATCAGCTATATGTTCTTTTACGCGGGTTTTTATAGATATTTTTGTTTGTCCTATGTAAGAGAGACCACATTCACAATCCAGCTTGTACACTCCTGCATCTTGTAGAAGGATATGACACCTGACGGATGGTAAAAATTGACTAATCTTCTTCAGCGACTTGAAGTATGTTTTAATGGAAGCTCGCTTCAAGATGTAGCCAACCTTGTCTGTGACTCCTCTGACATAGGATAGTATAGTATAGTGACCGGCTTCACTCGGTCACTGTGACGTAGGAACGAGACCCGAAGCTTGTTGTCTTGCAATACTTGCTTGACGTGCTGAAGCTTGGCGGTCAGATGTTTTCTGTCACAGATCCCTCGTGCTCTCTGAAACAAAGATTTTCCCACGGTAGCTAACTGTGATGGATGATGGTGCGATTCGCCATTTAAATAGCGGTTGGTATGGGTCTTTTTCCAATACACAGTGTGACCAATAGTGTTATCAGGATTTCGGATGACAAAAACATCTAGGAAAGCTAAAGAATTGTTTGCCTCTAACTCCATTGTGAATTGTATTTTAGAGTTTATGGAATTAAAGTGGTCTAAAAATGCAGTTACTTTGTCAGATGGTAAAATTGTGAAAGTGTCGTCTAAGTACCGTTTGTAGAATCTTGGATTTATAGGAGCAGTATGAAGGGCTTTCTCCTCAAAGTCCTCTATGAATATGTCGGCGACTACGGGAGATACAGGTGAGCCCATCGCTACAACGTCTTCTTGCTCGTAGAACTCTTCCTTCCACAATAGATAGCCAGATGAGAGACAGAGTTTGAGTAATACTGCATATTCTGTAGGCATGTTGTTATCTTCTAGCTTCCTAGTTATAATTGAGATGCAGTCTTCAATAGGTAAGCATGTGAATGGTGACTGAACATCAAAACTGACCATAGTTTCATTATCAGCGAGATGTAGGTCTTTTATCTCACTAACAAAATGGTATAAATCATTTGTGTGTGCTCTGGTATGTCCTCTCAGTGGTGACAGTATTTTTGCCAAGTGTTGAGGCAACTTATAAGTTGGTGAATCGATCTGGCTCACTATGGGACGTAGTGCTTGGTTTGTGTATTTTCGGTAACCCATACAACCTCGGTAGTTTGGCACATGATGTCCGATAAAAGTTGTTGTATTTTGAAATTATGTATTAATTTTTTTCTTCATCATCGTCATCTTCTGTACGCTCGGGAATTTCTGTTTCATCGTCATCATCTTCGTTGTCCTGAATTTTTGTTTCCAGACCTTTCAGAATTTCAGGGTCAAATGCACTTACTTCCTCAAAGTCACTTTGCAATGAAACAGCATTGAGGCAAGCTTGACCATTACACGGGCTACAAGCTAAAGTGCATATTCACGGTTGATCTTGCATTACAGTACGTATGGATGAGCTGCGCGCTCACCGCCTTCTATCGCAAAAACGATTCAGCGCATGAAAAATGTTTCAAATAAAATTTGTCGTAAATTTTATGCTTTACAATTTTTATAGTAGATGTTAACATCGTTGGAGCAATAGAAACTGAAATCATGCAAAAAAACTGTTTTTTTTTTACTTTTGTCCTTGAATAACTTACGACGCAGACACAAGATTTTATGATACATTTGAGACAACTTTTAGAACGCTAAAATGAAGGTATATATGAAAATTTTGCTTATTATCTCTCATTCCGAGGTTGATCGCTAATTTGACTGGACTGTAATGCCCACAGCCAAGGAGTGGAATGCCCTGCCGGCGTTTGTTTTGCCGAGTGCGTATAACCTGAACGTCTTCAAGGTGCGTGTGAACAGGCTTATCTTGGGAAAATCGCTCCATCATAGACCTCATCTTTGCCTTTGGGCCAGATGAAGGTCAAGAGTGAGCACATTTTTAATAAAAAAGCGTTATTTGATTATTTAATTGATTATTTACTTAGATTGCTTCGATATTTATTTATTTTGCTTTAACATTTATTTAAATATTTACATAATTATTCACTTCATATTTTCATATCTCTTAACTTACGTAGGTCACTCATTAAGTTTTGAGATGCTCGAAATTTAAAAATGGAACGCACCCGTGTTATATGTTTCTAAAAAGCAAATTTATTTAAAAATAGAACTCCATAAGCCAATTGCTCAACATTGAAAAAAAACAAAGTTCTATTAATTTTCCTGCAACGCTTCCCGCGCTCTTCATTTACAACGATGGATCTTAACCGTGAACATTTGCGCGCTATGATATATTATGATTTTAAATTTGGTTTAACCGAACAATTAAGTTTACAACGGTTACAATCAGCATTAGGAGACTCAGCTCCATCACGCCCAATAATTTTAGGTAGTTTGCTGAATTCAAAAGGGGTAAAATTAATCTTAAAGATGACCAAAGAACCGGGGCCCCGCAAACAGCAGTAACGGCAGAAAATGTATGGACTACTGAAATATTGGTGCAAGAAGACCCACGAATCACATATACGGACATCGAAAAGATTGTAGGCATTAATCCGGGGAGCATTCATACCATCCTACATCAAAATCTTGGAGTGAGGAAGCTTTGTTGTCGATGGATCCTCGTTTGCTCTCCGAAAGCGAAAAACAGACTCGTGTGAATTGGTGCCATGAAATGCGTCTACTTTTTGAAAACGGGGCATCTAGGCGTGGTTCAGAAATCGTTACTGGTGACGAGACATGGATCTATCAATATGATCCGGAAAATATAAAAGGCAATCATCGGTATGGGTCTACTCAGAAGGACAGTTACCGACAAAACTGCAAAGACAAAAAAATGGTGGCTAGTTTTATTTCGCGGAGCGGACACTTGTCGACGTCAATGCTGGAAAATTGTAGGTCAGTCAACTCTGAATGGTATTACAGTTGCATAACCCAAAGCTTTTCAAGCTGTGCGGGAGAGAAGACCAAAGACCGGGCTTCGGGTAATCATGCTGCATCACGATAACGCCTCTTCACATACCTCCGTTAGAACAAAATCATTTATTGAGGAATCTGGTGTTGAAACTCTAAGTCACCCACCTTACAGCCCTGACCTAGCTCCTTGTGATTTCTTTTTGTTCTCAAGAGTCAAAGAAAAAATAAAAGGCAAGTTTTTTTCAAGCGCCGAAGAAGTCGTGGCTGCCTACGAAGAAGCGATTTCACACCTGTCAGATCAAGACTGGCAAAAGTGTTTTCAGAGTTGGTTTAGGCGAATGGAACTTTGTACAGAGCATGATGGAAAATATTTTGAAAAGATGTAAAATAAATATTAATAGTATCTAGAATACTTTTTGTATATCTTAAAACTTATTGAGTGTGTCTTACGTACCTATTTAATTGATAATTTACTTGCTTATATTTTTGAATATACGAGTATACTAGTATATTGACCCGGGTATAAAATGCACTCGTTTATTTACTCGATTATTTACATGTCTGTCTTCTTGATATTATACTTTTATATTTACTTGAGAACAAAAAATTATTACTTACTTAATTATTTATTTTATAACTTAATTAATAATGTTCTTGCTTATTTATTTGACTTTTTGATTGACAGTTTACTTGCATATTTCCTTGATGATTTTCTTGACTACATAATATGTAATTGACTGTTTGTTTTCGTTTATAATTGAATATTTACTTTTATTATTTGCTTGCTTATATACTTGATTATCTAATTAAATATTTTGACGACATACTTGCTTATTCACTTGATTAATTAATTGAATATTGGCCAAATTATTTACTCTTTTGTTATTGTGTACTCGTTTATTTTTTTGATTATTTACTTAATTATCTATTTTACTATTAACTTTTGTATTTATTTAACAACAAAATATTAAATTATTATTTTTTAACTATTTAATTAATATTTTTTGGTAATTTTTTACTTATTTACCTCAATACGTAAGTTTTTAAATCTGTTTACATGATTTTTTAATTTATTTCATACTTAACTATAATACTCATTCGAATCAATTCGAAACTTGACAATTTACTTGTGTATTTATTTGCTTATTTACTTGAATATTTACTTAATTATTAGGTCATTATTTTTTTTATTATTTGTCCGATTATATGGGATGAGCGGTAATTAATGGATAATCTTGATGTGGAACCTTGCGGGACCTACGGCTATTCAGGAAAAAAAACGCTATGTGATAAAAAATAAGCGATCGAAATTTATATAATATAAGTGAAATAATTTATACATAGGTGTAGCCTTTATTTCAGATTGTGCAGTGGCAATGTCAATTCGTATATTTACTATACAGTATGTTAAATAAAATATTATTAATGTCGAGTGTAGTATTTTATTAAACCCCAATGATATTGTCAGTTCACATTTAATGTAAAAATTATTTCAATATTTAGTATTTTTTTTTTGAGTCAGGCGTGCTTTATCAGGCTATACTAGGCAATGCATTAAAGCTGATAAAGAAAAAGAATAATGTAAAATATACAAATATAAAGTATGTAGTTATAGTCAAAACTCATAACCGGTCAAAACCACTTTAGACTTTAAAAAATCAGGCAAAAGTAGTTTTGACTAAGGACGTTTGTCAATACCACTTTTAACTGATTTTTGCAGTCGAAAGTAGTTTTGCCAAAGGCCGTTGGTCAAATCCACTTGTAACTGCAAAAAACTGGGTAATAGTGATTTTGACCAAATTAAATCGGTTAAAAGTGTTTTTGACCAAGAATTTTAATCAAAACTTCTTTTGACTTATACATTTTGAATTTATGAAATTAAAAAGTTCAATATCTTCAATATTATATTTTATATCATTATAATGGACGCGGCTTTAGGGTTACTGATATTGCGAGTTTTGACCGATAGTCTGAAGTTTAAATCAGAAAACACGGCTTTTGACTAAGAACGTTGGTTAAAACCACTTTTGACTACAAAAATCAGTCAAAACTGTTTTGACTAAGGGCATCGGTCAAAACCATTTTTGCCTGATTTTTGCAGTCAAAAGTGTTTTTGACCGGTTATGAGTTTTGACTGTGACATATAAACTATTGACTCGACGTAGACAAGCCATCTGCGTGGGACAGGATAGTGCACGAGTTTGTGCGCAAGCAAAGGTGCACTCTCTACTCTCTCTTATTATAGTCGAATGGGACGGCAAACCGACACAACTGCAGAAAGATCAAGCGCAGGACTAGGCTTTACGTACTTTCCCAGGCACGGGGTTGAAACCCCACCAACTTCCTGACTCCTAGTGAGGGTTTGTTCTGCTAGTGAGTATTTTTTGACAGAAAAACTGTATAGCAAATTTTTGGACACGAGGCAGTCAGTCGAATATGAAACTATACTACGAGTACTATAAAATATAATATGGGTATGAATATTGAATAACTATTGTAACTATCAAATTTCTTGATGTTGGCAACCATGTCCCAATATTGTCATTTATAAAAAAGTTAAGAAATCGTTTTCAGACCAAAGAAAAATCGAGAGAAAACTAATAAAACAAACAAACTTTTAGGCATTGATTTATTCGAGTCTTTATGATATATTTTATCAATCGTAAAATTTATCAATGTAACGACTTTGTAAACTTTTGAATAATATGCTTGTAGCTGTTTCAGCTGTGAAATTACTTTGTATTTTATTGTATATAATAATATTTTGCGGCATTGTTTACTATTAAAATCAATATAAAAAATAACAGTTAAACTAACAATTTCGAAATTATTTCAATAACATGAGCATTTTTCTCTCTACGAGTCCATTTATTAAGATACCAATGTTCTAATTAGAAGATTAATAGTGTTAGTAGAATTACAGGCTGTGAGGCGTTTCATCTCTCAAGATAAAAACTATCTATGGTCTTCTTTGTTTGAAGATCTTTGAAAGTATCCATGGGCTGCATTAGCTATTTACCATTACGTGGGCTGTTAGCTTCTGTGCTTATGAAAACAACATTGATATTTTTTTGGAAAAATTGATAAAAACAAAATTGAAAGCAACTTCACATGTTGCTAGAAACAATGTTTTATATTAACTGTTTTTTCAATGTCAGATTGTGCTCAGTATATGTATCCATCCATCCTTTACAGCCTATGAAAGTCCACTGCTGAACATAGGCCTCCCTAATAGATTGCCTCATGGGGGGATTTTGCCATAGTTGCCACCCTTGGCAAGCGGGTAGGCAATTCCAGTTTTTTGATTTGTTCTCAGGAAGATGCCGCTGCCTGTCACCTGTTTCATTTTTTCATTTTCCCTCTGTCGCCTCTTACGACACCATCGGAACTATATGGGGTAGTGAATATATTTACACCGCCACAACACGGTGTATATATGTGTATTATCTTTTATATAGAGAATAAGGGTGACAAGCGAGAAGGTTGATGGTAAGTGCTACTCATAGATATTTACATTAATCCTCGATTAAGAATTAAAATACAGATGCGTTGTCACCCTGAAGACAAAGATGGAATGCATCGTTACCAGTAAAAAGGGTCTCCGGTTCTCTACACTCACCATACGAAACAGCATTATTATGTTGTTTCACGCTGGTGTTCTGTGAGAGCGTGGTCCTACCCCGGTCAAGGCGACCCATCCTTGCTGCAGCCATATTATAACTGCAACGTGGCTTTACCTCGGAAGAATATATGGTTTGTTCTGTGATGTTTGCTCAGGGAAGTGTTGTTGTGCTCTTTGTATCTTTGGTAGACATATGCATTTGGCTGACACAAAAATGACCTAGGCGATTTCGAGCAAGCAATTAAAGTCTTTAGCAGAATTTGATAACTGAGGGGGGTATATTTTAGTGTTGCTAGAGACATTTTAGTTGTTACCACAGATCCGTTTCACTTAAAATGTTCAAAAAATTATACTTTTAATTTATGTAAAAGCCGAGTTCAAATATATAGAATAAAATAATTTCACTTTTAAAATAAGCGCTATATAGATAATTCGGTACGCTTGAAATTTGCACCGACTTCAGAATGTGAAATTATTCTATTCTTTTCACTAAACTCCCCTTTTTATTTTTATTCAAAGTTTCATTTTTTATTATAATCTTATGAATCTCAGCTACGCTGATAGAGCAATTATTTTCTAAAAATTTCACTGTATTCAAATTATTCAATACTTTGTCAAAACTTAAATATGTAATCTATTTTATGTACAGACATGGCTTCATGAAGCTATATTTGATATATTTAATAAAGAATTTAAATTTAGATACTTGTAAACAAGTAGCGGAAATATCAAGTTGCAGGTCACCGGTATTGCCACCAGGTCAAGTGTTTTCACTCTACCTTGTAATTAACGTAAAAACGGTGTATTTAAACCGTTTATTTAATTCGCAAATGAAATAATAAAATAAAATATAAAATATTTTCCTGCATGTGGGGTGTTAAATAGGGAAACGGCAGATTACATTTCTGGTATCGTTTATATTGAAATACCATAGGCACCAACTTTAACAAATTGTCAACTGCCTTGAGCATATAAAAATTTTAGATAAGAATACTATTAATATAATATGCGCAAACAGAGGCACATATTCATCCCATTCTAGTATTTGGTAATAATATTTAACAATAATATCGTCATGTGTGTATTTTTATTATCATATCATTATAGGCTATCAATAGTCCACTACTGAACATAAGTCTTCAGCATAGATTGTCTCATAGTAGTGATATTTGCCATAGTTACCACGCTTTGTAAGGTGGCTTGTCAACTGCAGTTTTTATTTTTTATTTTGAGTTGTTCTCAGAAGAATGCTGGTGTCCATCTCCTATTTCCCTTTGTCGCTTTTTACGATACCACAGGCTATGAGGTTGTGGATTTTAAACAGCTTTTATACATATTATTTACTTTGAAATTAATTTATATTAAATTCCCTACAATAATGAGAGTACTATATTTATAGGAACGTTTACTAGTAGCCCTTATATTTTTGAACCTTCTTAAAACTTTTTGTAACTTTCAATGCTAAGAAAGAGTTGATTTTCGTTTAACATAAATTGTTATAAAAAAAGACTTTTAGAGTGGTTGTTAAGAAATAAAGCAAACTCCTCAAAAGAATAAAATTGTATACACATTCCTGATATCTCTTTATCGGTTGCTTTTGTATGAACACTGTACCGGATATTTAAAGCGTACGTAGGAAGTTGAAATAGAGGAAGTCATCACAGCGTGCAAAGCGTCTTTGTACGGCGGAAATGACGTCTCATTTTCTCCCTTGATTACATTACTTCACAAAAAGCTGACAAATATAGACGGAAAAATAATATTCAATATTACTAAATAATAAGTTTTTTTATTATTATGAAATTAAATAAAAAATAGTGTTGTTCTGTATTTCAAAAAGGTCTTTTTTTATTAAAACGTAACAAAATCACTCCCTCTTCGTTCGGACCAAGCCAGACAGATACTATTAAATGTGGGCTAAAAAAATAAACCCTTAGATAATACTTGACAGATGTATTCAATTAAATAAAAGAAAAGTTATCTAATTTACTTTAAAAATTTCTAACCCATCAGCAGGTCCTGTTTAGTCAATGAATGGGTATTGGTGTTTGTCAATGGAATACACATTAAGCTTAGATAAAAACAAAGTTCTATGTACTGATTGTAGCCGGATTAATCGTTATGAACGATTAAATACCAAATTTTGCGATATTTACCAAAAATTATAATTTTCACGATAAATACAAATTCTAAGACATTAGGTTGACCTGTCCCCCCCCCTCAAGGCTTTGCATAGACCTTCCGAACAACCTGTATATTCTGCTATTTTTATCCATAATAATCTATCTATTTTTACCTTTAATCCAATTTAGTAAAGCAGGCTATTTTGGTAACTATTTTCAAGGAATTGAAAGCGGCTTACTGAAACTTGTTCAGATAATTGCATTATAAACGAAGTTTGACGAAACTCTTCAAATCACAAAAGGTTCAGAAGCTATAGGGAAGTTGTAGTTTTAAATTTAATTATTTTATTCACTTTGATATATTGTTTATGTTATATAAGAAATAAAACGAATATTTTATTTTTCATCAGCTTATAAAAACCTATTATTATTATATTGAACACTGGTAGTTTGTGACAAATGTGTCTCAAACTATCTGTCTAAACTATCTGTGTTTTCATTAATTCATTCATTACAGCCCTTCACATGTCTACTGCTGAACATAGGTCTATAACATAACCTCTGTGTGCATTGTGTATATTTGTGCACAATTCTCAGTATTCATGTCTTGCCGTGGACGAGATCAGCCAGTAGTACGCGAACTATATGTAACCTAGGTGTATCCCTGCTTGCAGAAAATATCTTGCCGAGCGCTCTGATCTATCCTATTTTTAGTGGAAAAGGCCGAAGACATTTTCACTTCAGTAGGAAAAGACTAGGATAAAAAAATCAAAATACCAATTTTATGAATATCTCAGTAAATTTTTCCGCATTAATTTTTTAATTTTTAGTTTCCTATTTGTGTCTTTTACAAATTAAGTACCTTTAAAAAAAATTAACTATATACAAACACAAAACTCGATAGAAGTTGTGTATTCGCACTGCAACCGAATATTAAACTTCGAATATTTTCAACTGGCGTATTCTTTCAATAGAGCAATATAAAAGTCCTTTACAATTCAACAGTAAAGTCAAAGGTAGTTCTAAATCGCCTGAATGCTGATTTTTTGTATTTCAATCACGTATTGACGGTGTTATTCAACACGTCACGTATAAGATAAATTATCAACGTTGATTGATGGATACTTTAAACGTGGTAGATCTATGCCGCAGCTACGGCTGACAACGCATCTGCATTTTAATTCGCAAACGAGAATAGATGTAGATGTCAGGCCACAGCAACCATTTACCTTCAGATGGACTGTATGCTTGTTTATAACCCTTTTCTATAAAAAATATATTTACATATCATTAAAATATGTAATATTTTTATCTTAAAAAAACTTACTAAAATCACTATAGTGTCAAGAACGCTGATGCGTTTCCTCGCTGAATGCTAGTTTACGCTGGTATTCTATGAGAGTCCTTCTCCGGTTAAGCTGATCCATTCTTGCTACAACCATAATATAGCTGCAGCATGGCTCTACCACGTAAAATGATATTCAATATCCTATCCAACCATTGCGTGTTCCTAGTGATAAGTTATGCAAGCGAGACGTGGTCCTTTACAGCTGGTCGAATGAGGAAGCTCTCGAGCTACTTCTGTTTGTCTCTCCATTAGTAACTCGGCGACTAATGGAGAGGCAAGCTCGGGATTTACTGTGATGCAAGTCATGTGAGGATATCCGCATAAGAACATAGTAAAGACAGCTAATGGATCTGTAGGTGTAGCACGTCCGTCAGCGGCGCTGTTCGTATCGTTCGTATCAGCTGTTCGTAGCACGATTACATAAATGTCCGACAACCAATGGAATGAAACAAGAAATCAAGGTTTTCAAGTGGCAGCCTCCTACTTGCAAGCAGATGGCATAGCCAGCCGTTGTCTGGTAATCTATGTGGAAAGCCTATTATGTTATCAGCAGTAGTCGACCTTAACTCCGAAGTAATGCTGATACAATAAGATCAAATAATCGCCGTGGCGGTATATTCTGAATCTGTTAAATCTATGAGAAATGCCAGAAAGATATTGTGGCTTCAGAGAGAGAGATATAACTATTTATTAAAAGTCAGGTGTTAATTATCCAGAACGGCGACGGGTAAGAGCACCAAGCGTGGTAGATACGGTGAATTTACCCTAAAATGGGAGGGTTGCATGTGCAGCCCTTGACACGTTTTTTGTTCAAGCCTAACTTAAGGCTTGAATAAAAATCTAGTCAAAGTAACGGTGATAAGCACTACATATCAATTCGGCTTAGATTTCCATTCCGTTCCATTTAAGGTTAAACGGATTAGCGACGCAGAATTGGGTATCTTATTACTGGGTTAAGGCTAAGAGATTTATTGTATTTATCTATCATTATTCACATGTTTTTGTACCGTGTAGTGGTGGTGTTAGAATATCCACTACAACATATCGTCCCATGGGTGTCTTAAGGTAGCAGCATCTTTCTGATAACAACTGAAAATAATAAAAAACGACGGTTGCCAATCCGCATACCAAACGTGGCAAATATAGCAGAATCCCCTTTAAGGCAATCTATGAGGGAGACCTTTGTTCAGCATTGGACTTTTATAGGCAATAATGGAATACATGTTATTCGGCGAGAGAAACTTTTACATGAATATTATTAATTTATTGATCAAAATAGATCCTAACGCTAAAATCTTCTAAGAGTTCTAGTGGGCATAAAATTCGCACGCACTCTTATAGCTAATGTAAAATTTATCCTGTCATAATCCACATAAATCTGCAGTTATCGTTTAAAAATATTGTAATCCACACGTAAATATTTCAATTGGAGTAACAAATATTAATTTTACATTGTTTTATTTTAAATGTATGAGATGGCCATGAAATATAAATATATTAATTTAAATTCTTGTTTTTCATCATCAGCTCGTGAAAATCCAATACTGTTATATAGATGGCTACATGGGCATCTTCTATTATATGGAGGGTTTGCCTCAATATCACCACTTAGCAGACAAGTTTACAGGCGCTGTTACTAGACGTCTTGCACCTATCGCGCTGGTGCTTTCAGCCAGGATTTCAGGATGTTTGTCCTTGTGAAATTTATGTATGTAAACTGCCCCCACGATATAGGGAGATAATCCTAGTGTGGAGGTAACGTTTAATAAAAAGACAAAAGAGACAAAAGCCTGGCGCAAAGAGATGTACACTTATGCGATCAAGCGATACAAGATCCTTCTGGTGTTTTTATGAGCCGCACCATTCCGACACCCACGGAACGAAATAGGATAATTGTCACATACGCCACCAACAAAATATATTTAAATTATTTAAATATCTATGTGTATAAAATGTACACAAATCATTTCATAAGAAAATCAAACACTTGATGCAACTATGAAATTGCACACAAATCTATCACGAAAGAATGAAAAATTACTTTAATAACAGAAACCAAAGGTTGTCATTTTAAATTTGTATGTTTAATTTAAAAAAAATCTATATATTTATTTTTTGTTTTTATAGAATAAGGGTGACAAACGAGCATACATTCCACCTGATGGTAAGTGGATGCAGTGGCCCAAAGACATCTACATTTATACTCGATTAAGTATCAAAATGCAGACGCGTTGTCACCCCTGAGGACTAAGATGGAATGCCGAGTTTCCAGTAGAAAGGTTTTCCCGTTCTCCACACTCACCATACGAAACACAGCAGCATCAAGCTGCTATTTTACGCTGGTATTTAGTGGTAACTCAGTGAGATTAACAGTTAACAGTGGTAGTGGTAGAACCACGCGGCAGCTTTTGCTGTTGCACGTATGGGCCGCGTCTTTTAGGCATAGTCCCGAAATCATGGAAGACGGCTTTCGTCCACCAGATCCCTAAAAGAGGCGACCGCTCAGACCCGTCTAACTACATGCCTATCGGCATCACCTCTTTTTCACCAAAATAATGGAAGCCATTATAAACTGCCAGCTCTTGCGGTACTTAAGGATCACCAGCTGATTAGTGACCGCCAATACGGTTTTCGTCGGATTCGATCAGCTGGTGATCTTCAGGTCTACCTGACTCATAGATGGGCTGATGCAATACAGTCCAAGAGGGAGGCATTGGCCGTTAGTTTGGACATTGCGAAGGCCTTGGATCGGGTTTGGCACAGCACTTTTCGAAGCTCCGTTCCTATGGGTCCCGGGATATTGTGCAATTGGATCACTAGCTTTCTTGCAGATCGGAGCATCAAGGTCGTTGTAGACGGTGCATGCTCCGATCACAAGCCTATTAACGCTGGTGTTCCACAAGGCTGCGTGCTTTCACCAACGCTGTTTCTTCTGCATATCAATGATGTGTTGCAAACCGGTAACATTCATTACTATGCCGATGACAGCACTGGTGATGTTCTATACCGGCCGTGCCTATATTTCTCGGGAAAACGCCGCGTACCGGAACAAACTGGTGTCGAAGTCGAGTCTTTGCTGAACAAAGTCTCGGATTGGGGCGACTAAATATAGTCCAGTTTAATCCCAGAAGACACAAGTTTGCGCATTTACCGCTAAAAGAACCCTTTGTCGTATCTCTTCCTCAAGGCACATCCCTTGTTGCCTCAGCCAGTATCGGAATCCTCGGCGTCGACATATCGAGTGACGTGCAGTTTCGTGGTCACTTCGAAGAGGAGCTTGGCATGCTCAGAAGAGCGACAGTATTTCATGCCGGCACATCACCTGCAACTTTACAAGGCACAGATTCGGCCTCACATGGAATACTCTTCCCATCTCTGGGCTGGGGCTCCCCAGTGCCAGCTCTTTCTACTTGAACGCATCCAGCGCAGGGCGGCTCGAATCGTCGACGACCGAGTTCTTTCCTATCGGATCGATTCATTAGCGCTGCGAAGAGATGTTGCATCCCTTTGCATTTTATTTCGCATCTACCACGGAGATTGTTCTGAGGTATTGTTTGGATTAATCGCAGCCGCAGAATTTCACGAACGTACATCGCGGTAAATCTCCCGATACCATCCACACCATCTGGATGCTTGGCGTTCCACCACTGTACGTTTCTCTAAGATTTTTCTTCCGCGTACGTCTCTCTGTGGTATAGTTTACCACCGGCGATTTTCCGGACCGATACGACTTAGGGACCTTCAAGAAAAGAGCTTACCTTTTTCACAAGGCCGACAATGCAACTGCAATTCCTGGTGTTGCAGTTCTTCATGGGCGGCGGTAGTCACTCACCATCAGGTGAGCAGTATGCTCGTTCGCCCCTCTCCTATAAAAAACGAAGTGTGGTGCCGTCGTAACAAAATATATCACCCCATTTCATCACGTGTTACGGCTACAATCGCAATTGAATAGTGGATTTGAGCCTTATTAGCTAGGGTTTAGCGCTCGGCAGAATGCAGGCAATCCCGGTACATAACCACCGGAAATTCTTGATTTTATGTATATAACCATATATGTATATTCATATGGCGAATGGTTCAATTTCTGATTCTATGATCGTATAGGATCATGTAGTAGAGTTTTGCAGGCTAATGATGATGATGACATTGGTGACTGATATCACAGTTAATAGTATCAGAAAGTCCTATTAAAAGCATTATCCGATACTTAAATATGTCAATTGAAAATGAAAAATAGAGCAATATAAAACAATTATGCCCAGGGGTAAAGCAATTATAATATAGGGACAGCGAAAATGTATTTAAATATGCAAACTGACAATTGTGTAAGTAACCGTAAGTGAGGCAATTACGATGTACAACAAAGTAGCGCAAATGACAGAATTCTTAAATGCTTTACGTGATAGCTGTCCAATTAGGTGTTCATGCCATCTTGCCTGTCCGCTAGTATATTTATGTACGATCTTAATAATTTTTCGTACAATTGGTCTTCTTCCAATGCGACCTGCATTTAGTGCGACGTTATAATTTCAATATTTCTTTTTGGTATAAATTTTATTCTATCTAATTTAAAAGCTTACATGGTGAAAATATTTTTATATTTTTGAGGAATTTAAAGTACTCTCTTTTAAACATACTTTATACTGTAATGTTGGGACAGTGCTATAAATTAAGACTCACCGATGCAGTTTAATAACTCTCTTTATTGGTTTTAGAGACTATATATAGTAATTGGACGTAGTAGGTAGGGGAGGGTTTGTGTTACGTGGTTCCAGGTAGAGCCACATGAATGGTATCTTCTTCTATAAATATAATATGATATTACTGAACTAAATAGATATAAGTAAATATGTCTTAACGTAAATTTAGGTTGTCTATATAGAGAAAATATTATTACATTATCAAACTTATAATAATAATAAATAATAAGTTTAAATTGAACAAATTATACATAAACAAAAATATAACACAAAAGAAATTTAAGGTAGTGTTAGTAACTATGAACCAATGTGCCTAAATATGAAAAAAAAAGAAAAAAATCTTGTAAATTCATGTAAAATCTACGCGAAAATGTATTAATCAAATTTAATTGTTTTTTACATGTGGTTGTGTGGATCGATCCTATAGTTGCTAGATGTGTTGCTTGTAAATAGCATTTTGAGTAGCATTGTAGGTAGCACCCTAATACAGAAATGCAAAATAACTACATAATATCTCACTTTTTATGTAGATTTGTTCAGGGATTCCCTTATTATTACCTCATTTTAATTGTTCTCATGTCCTTTATTTTCATACTAACAGTACTCTCATATCCTTTGTTTTCGATTATCAGGCCTTTTTTTTATTTTTCATATTTCTTGTACGTACTTTCTTTTATTTCTTAATATTTTTGACCTTTAGCTAGCTTTATTTCTTTTCGTATTTCTATTCTCTTATACATTTATTTATTTATTAGATATCGGGAAACGGAGTATTAATTCAATTCATTTATATTTTATTTCATGATATTTATCACGCGGGTACTTTATAAATATGAGTCCCCCATTTATTTGGGTATTATATAACATTTTCACTACATTTATTTCATTTTATTGGTACATAAACTTTTTTTATCGTACTATATCAAGGTAATAGTGTACCTTGGGTTGCGCACAACCTTGAGGTCAACGTTTAAGTCATTTTAAAAAGACTCCAACAATTGTCACGGAGGAAACTAAGTTCACACTATGATCCAATGAAGGATACGACCTCAATGTACCATTATTAAGGGTAACAAATTTAAGACTTCTGGTCCCTAACAGTACTAATATGAGTAAAATTGTTCACATCTCACTTGTACTGAAGGTATAGTACCCGTTACTTCCGATTTTATTATCCAAACATACCTTGCTCGAGGACTATAAGCTTTACCAGTGATGGACGTTCCGTATCTCCATTACTTATTATGCAGGTCAACTTTTGTTTTATTTTTATTTATTTCCTTACATTTATAGTATTTATTAATCATTATTTAATTGTACCCAGGATTATGAACAATATTCCTATACTATTCATAATAAATTCTCATTTCCCTCATTGAATACATTAAAACTTATTCCGCATTTAATCATTTCCGAACAACTTAAAAATTTATCGGTTATTAGTTTTCCCAAACTCTCAGCTGATCAGGCTGATTGTAAAGTGGATATGCTAACCACCGACAATTTTCTTTGCCTATGTCACTCAAACTTACAACATTATCATTACTTTTAATTTCTAATTATGTATTCTCTTACTTATCCATAAATTTACTTCCATCTTTTACAAATATCACATAGTCTCGTAAAATATTTAGTTACATCATTGTCAGTCAGGGATTGAGGCTCACAATATGGGCATAACAAAATTTAAATCAATTAATTGTATACCTTATGTAATGAGTTTCAAATCATATAAAGTGAAGAAAATATTTTCATAATCCACACAAGTGAGTACTATTTTCCGAGAAAATAATTGTACAATAATGTACAATATAATGTACAATATATTATAATATGAATGCAACGTTAAAATGGGATTCTAAGCATTTTTTTTAAATTTACACAGAAATTTAAATAGTTTCGTCGTTCATAGTTATAGTACCTACACATCCATGAACTCATTGGCTCTTAAATTTAACGTTGTTAGAAATATTATGATGTTAGTTATATCGCATACAAAATATTTAAACAATCGCTGTAACAGCTATCGAGTTTATATATAACAAAACATTAATGTATTTAAAATATTGAAAAAAAAAAAAATTTATTTATCATAATATAACTTTAAGGTATATCGTGAATTTAGAAAAAAAATTTGTTTACAACCCTTTTTAAAATTTGGATTCGAAAAATAAAACCGACGAAATGTATCACAGTGTTATTTAACTATAAATGATAGAGAAATCAAGTACGTAAAAATGTAATCTATTATATAATTATTTCATTCATTTTTTGCAGGACACAGTAATAGAATAATTTAAACTATAATTGAATAAAAGTGAATATAAAATCGTCTTGTGCCTTAATAGATGTGCCACATAAGTGTATACGTAACTTAATTTATAATATTGCGTTATGGTTTTTATTTAGGCACAGTAATAAAACTAATAAAATGCTATTGAATCGTTAAGTGTCTGATAAATATTTTTAACTGAATCATACTAAATTAAATACAGAATATTTAATACATAACTTCAAATAATAGCAAAAGAACATAAAACAATCTTAAATTGATAAATAAAGTTTTAAATGGAATTAAAATCACACAGGTGCAGTTACCTCTTAACATCTTCTTTGTTCTTTTGACTCAATTTTCACATTTTTCTGAGTGATGCTCGAAGAATAAACCGCTTCTTTCCTTTTCAATGAATCCGCCAGTTTTAATTTTTCAATCAGCTTCTAAAACAATATATTTTGTGGCCTCCTTGTGTTTTCATATTATAGTTTTCTTGTCCCATCCGGTATTACATCCATCGCGTTATTATAATGTATATATTTTTAATAATATTTACAAGTCAATCTATGATGATGATTTTCTTCTTTTTTTTATTAATATAATATTTTATTATTATAACATTGTGTTATTCTTGTAGGCCCGGCGGTGCGCGTGCATTGTAGCAGCGCACCGCCTGGCAGGGTCGCCATGTAATGTTGGGACAGTGCTATAAATTAAGACTCACCGATGCAGTTTAATAACTCTCTCTTTATTGGTTTTAGAGGAGACTTATATATAGTAATTGTGACGTAGGTACATAGGTAGGGGAGGTTTGTGTACGTGGTTCCAGGTAGAGCCACATGAATGGTATCTTCTTCTATAAATATAATATGATATTACTGAACTAAATAGATATTATTTCTACCTTATATAGAGTCCACGTTGAGTAATGATATCATTTAATATTCCAGTAATATTGCTTTGTCATAGTACCACACCACACAACAAGTTAGTGTGGTAAGGAAATATAAGGTTTTTTCGATGATACGTGAATTTATAAACCTACAGACTGTTCATATTCCCAATTAAGTATCATAGAAAAGATTTGTTGTTACCCCAATAACGCAAAAGGGTAAAAGGGTCTCAGGTTCTAGTAGCTCACCATATGGAACACAGGAGTATTACAGTTCTAAGTAACGTTGGTATGCTGTAAGAGCGTCATTCTTTCACGGTCGAGCGGATTCTTGCTACCTGCCATTATACAGCTACAACGTGCAGGTTTTATAATTTTGCTAAGTTGCAAATCAAAGATATAATATATTAACCATGTTACTTACTGTATATAAATAACATATGGAAATTAATAAAATACAAAACTACATCAAAGATTTAGATGTTTTTATTTATTTATTTATTTATTCGGAAAACCCTCAACTAACATTAAATAGAGAAGGTAGAAAGTAAATCCAGCTATATAACCAATTATAGGTTTTTACTAATAGTAACAACATACAGGGTTATTTTTCAAAAGATAGCTATACTTTAAACTTAAGTTGAAATATATAAATAATATTATACTTTTATTGCAGTTTTTGAAAACATGAGTAAATAAGGCTTCTACTTTTATTTGAAATTATACCAAATTGAATGTGGTTTATGGGTAACAACGTTTTTGCCTTGAAAAATCAGTTAAAATAATGCAATGCCATGCATTTTGAATTTAAAAGATAAAAAGGACAGAATGATTGAGGTTTTTTTAAATTAATTTTTCTTCACCATTTGCCTATATTACTTATTCTGAACCTTCTCTGCAAATTTGGCCGGTTATTGCAAAATAAACCTGTATAATTATTTACATGCGGTAAATTACCGGGAGTTAATAGGACAATATCGCACCAACCGTAAGCTTAGTTTGGCAACATCGCGCAGTAATTAATTAAACTTTACAGATCAACGAAACAAAAACAAAATCATCGGCTGGAGTCGCAAAATGGCTTACTCAGAACTCGTCTCTCTGAATAACTTTTTTTTATAGAATAAGTGTGGACAAACGAGCACATAATTCAGTAAATGGATGCTACGGTCCATAGACACCTACAATTATCCGCGATTAAGATTAAAAATATAGGTGGGTTGCCATCCCCGAGAACTAAGATGGAATGCCTCGTTATCAGTAAAAAGGTCTCAGGTTCTCTACACTCACCATACGACATTGGTGCGGTACAGCATTGTTATGGTGCTATTTTACAACATAACAACGTACGTAACAATGTATGAGATCAATGTATATTACTTTGCTACTTTCACGTTAATCTTACCCTAAATAAATAATCAAATATGTGTGCCTCAAGGATGCGTTTTACTTACCATACAATTATCAGCTTTAATAGTGAACATTTTCTTGTATAATTCAAAACATTTTTGTACATAGTCTTACGCCGTGTGATGACGGTGTAAGAGGTTCCATTACCCCATTTCGTCCCGTGGGTGTCGTAAAAGCCGACTACAGGAAATGCTAGAAAAATATTATGACTTCCGATGTCGTTACAACCATTTCGTTTAAAACATACGTAAAATACGACGCATAATCTATATACATAAAAATCAATTGTCGTGCGTTGGTCTCGCAAAAACTCGAAAATGGCTCTTTTTGTGAGTGTATATGTGAGTTTCTGGATGATTTAGATTCAAAATTGGACCCGGTGGCACTAAAGTCGAGATCCAGATCATCTGAACGAAGCCGGGATCGCTAGTAATTAATATAATAAAAAAACATGCGTGAGTGTCGTGGAACACTCGGTTGGAACGAAGTTCCTTTCGTAGTATATTATTATTGATAATCGTATTATATTATTGATTAACAAATACAAATAAATGAAATAATAGCGTCTATTAAAATGAAGCGTCATTTAAAATAAAAAATAATATTTCTTTCATGGCAAGATAAAAAAGTGCGAGGGAGATGGATATTATTCTATCTCGCTTCCTTATAGCCGCCAATGCCGTCTACTCTACGTCAGAAGAGGTCGTGACGGAAAAATCTTACACTTTTTGTCGTCTAGCCCCCATCCGCCAAATCCGTACCGTCCGATAAGGAACTTTGTTCCAAAAACGGCAACAAGCTTCTAATGTAAGCTAAAATAAACTTTAATTACAAAATACTTACTTTTTTTAAGCATTGCCGAGTGCACACATTTTTACATTTCTTATGTTTATTCATTTTAAGAAATAATTAGGATAACTAGAAGACAACGTAAAATAATCCATCACCCCACGGAACTTTCTAGCATAATATTTTTCAAGATCAAAAACTCAATGTACTTTTAAAAACATAGATCTTTAGAAAATGTGTCACTAGCATAATATATTGCTAGGAAAATTTTCCCAATGGTGGTAAGTAACCACACTAAGCAGGTGGCTTGGTGACCCCCCTCAAACGGGATCCCGCCTTGTCGTGTTGGGAGGCTTAGTAGCTGTGACTTGGTCACCCGCGGTGAACAAAGAGGAACCCACATGCCTGACCCGTGGTGAAGGCCCGGCCCGAGGTGGCCACTCTGAGTGGGCTTTTCGAGCCCACTTCGAATATGTGTTGGTGAGCTGTGGCGAGAGGGGTGGCCTCTCAACCAACCGCTACCGTACCGAGTAACCGAGCCGTACCGTTGATGTGGTAGTAGTGGGCTGCGGGAAGAGAGGAGTGTCGGTATTGCGAGGCGCCGCTATCCCTATCCTCCGCAGCCGAATCTTGGTTGGCGGCGGAGCCATAGACCAGATCCGCCTCTGGGGTCAGGAACGCTAGTGCTTCGGAGTGCTCGTTTTCCCTGGCCCCATGGCCTTTGCGAATCGGATACGGGCGTCGTTGCGCAGGTGTAGTTGTAGGCCGTGGAGGAAGGCCCACCATGTGTTCTGGTGCGCCTTACCTGAGAAGGAGATGGGGAGGAGTAGTCCTCTCCCGAGGAGGAGCCGTCATGGGGCGGGCGGCGCTAGTGGGGCTGCGGATGTAGGCGAAAGAGTTTCAGTGGCCCTGCCAATATGCGACGAAGGTGGAACACCATGGGGTTTTAGTCGGTGCGAGTCCGACATAACCCGTATTTGCCCCCGCGAGCCATATATGCGTAGGCATTTCCCAATAAAAAAAGGTGGTTTGATGAACGAAGAATCGAAACCCTAGTGTTTGTGGCTACTCTTCTCATCAAAACCTTGCTTGTTAATTTACCACATACAATTAAATTTTGCATTTATGAAAAAATATAACAAATTATTGCTTAAAACTAAAACTGTATTCCAAGTCACAAATTATTATATTGTAATTTGCATACAAATTTTACAATAATACAGCTGAATTTATTACTACTAAACACTAATATGGAATACCCCATTACTAGTGAAAATGATCTCTGTCGCTCGTTACTTGCCTTACGAAACATAACAGCGTAAGGCTGCTATTTTACGCTGGTATTCTATAAGAGCGCGGTCCTTCTCAGGTCAAGTTGGAACCCGCCGCTCCCTGCCGAACCATTCGTGTTACAGCCATAATGTAGCTTCAGCGTATTCATTACAGCCTATTAAAAGTCCACTGCTCGACATCTCCCTTATAAATTGCTTCATAGAAGGGATATTTCTATAATTTGAGCGTTTTAGAAGTAGTTACAGCATATGTAACGTCTCACTCCTGGGTACAGGCCTCCTCTCATTCCTGGGAGGGATTTAGTGCAATAAAGTGTCCAAGCGCCAAGCCAATGGATGTTGGCGGACCTCATAATATGTTTCCTAAATGTCTATCTGAGATGCTGGTTCTCTCAAGATTTTTTCACAGCAGTGAAGCAATTGTAAATCAGCACTTAAAATTGCAATTACAAATTTCATTCAGGGATCGAATCGAAGCCTGACTGGCTCGCATACTGTGAAATTTACTGTGAGCACTTAGCCCCTGAACTACCACGGCTTGAAAGTGTGCATATTTGGTAATATTTATTTATTATTTTACTTCGCTCCTTTTAGTGTGAATCAAAATAGAAACTTCTGACTTAACTACAAAATAACAAGCCTTCTTTCATGAAAACGTTTGACGTAACTAATTTCCCGTGTTTTGCGGTTCCCTTATGTGGATGATTTATTGTTCAATCAAGGTAGAGTTAGTGAGTCGTTTACAACGAAAAATTAAAATGACGTGCTTTGAAATTTTTAATTTTAGCGTAAGTAAAAAAAGTAATGGTTAAACAATCATTAATTCATTCATTACAGCCTATCAAGAGTCCTCCTCATAGACTGCCTGATAGGAGGGATGTTTGCCATAGTTGCACTCTTGACGTGCAAACAGTAGTTTTCATTATATTCAGCTGTTATAAGGAAGATGCTGCTGCCAATTTCCTGTTTTAGTTTCCCTCTTTCGTCTCTTATGACACCTACGGAATGATAATGTGGGAACGTGGATTGTGTAAATTGCCGCTACATGCCACGTATTCTCTTAAGCCGCCGCTACACGGCACGGATTTCAAAAAAAAAAGCCTCTATACATATTTTTTTTATTCGTATTCTTTGAGATATTATTATTCTTCCTGAGGGTGAACCCGTCAGCAGTTTGCAAAATGTCATCTCAATCAAATGCCTAAGGAGTACGCTAACCCCTTAAGCTCTAAGAATTCCTTTTAGTAGCTTTGGTTCAATTGTTCATCAACGCCGGCCTTTGTAACGTCGGCGTCAATATATAGTGTGCATAATATTCGCACGTGCTTAGCCATGGGCGTTATATTATGAGAGTACCGATACAAGGAAGCGACAGAACAAAGATATAATTTTGGTAAAATACTAATATTTATTTGCTTTTATTTTACCACCATCATAACAGCCCGTCACAAGTTCACTACAGAATATTACCCTTCTCCAAAGATTGCTACAAAACTTGCAACTATCGTATTTCCTGCGTGTTTTATTAGATCATCATTCTCAATTAGTTAAGGGGTCGCCCAATATTATGGGTGCTTGTATTAGGCTGCAGGCTGCCGCTAGAGAAACTTTCTTCTCCATTCATTGTCATGGCATGTATATGGCCGCCCTTTGCCACTTCAACGGACTGTTCCATTAGGATGTCACGTCCTTTTTTTTTAGATCAATGTGTATGAAATTTTAGTTATATTTCTACCTAACTTATGGTGTTTTTTAAGATGTGATCTAATTATGAAATTATAGAAAGAATTTCAAACAAAGGTAACTTCTGTTTAGTTACTATTTATAATCAATACATACGAGTATATCGTGCTTAATTTTGTTACAGATTCTTAGATTGTTTTAATAGAAACCCTTTGAAAACTTCATTCACATATTTTACATGAATTCATCGTTTATGTGACCACCATGATTAAATAAATTGTACTTATTACTAAGACCATTTTCAAGCTATAGGAGGTAATGTCATCTCCCGAGGCTGGTGCTGGTGGGGATAAAGATGTTTTGAAAGTGTTCCTGTGGCCCTGCCAATATGGAGCGAAGATGGAAGGAATAATATGAGACCTTAGTTAAGACCTTGGTCATTGCGAGTCTAACTTAATTCGTTCTTGTCCCAGCAAGGCAGTTGCAGCTGCATCTGCAAAAGTTACAGCATGTCCACCTACGTAATAAAGAGTTATTCCGTCGCACACTTTTTAGACTTGGTTCCTCATGATGTTTTACTTCACCAGCTCCCGAAAAAAAAACATAAAAATTGCAATTAACAGTTTCATTCGGGCTTGGAAGGGATCGAACTCGGTTTACTCCTTTACTATACTATATTTACGCCTGACTAAGCCTCTGAGCTACCACTGTTCTACAGTTTGGTAAGTAGTTGTTAATTGGTTTCATTGATTTAAATCTGCCAATATATTCATAATATTGTATTTTCAGCGATTCATGGTCTCTGATTACTGACTTTATAAGCTCTTCCTTAGTAATACGTGAATCTCAATGATTTATCGTCTCTGATTACTAACTTTGTAAGCTCTCACCCGCAAATGACGTGAAAATATAATAATTATGCGTACGATGACGCTGATTTATTGACACTTTTTTACAAAATTAAAAGATTTTCCTTATCTTATTAAATATTTATTAAATAAAGATTCTTTGGATATGTGATAAAATAGAGATATTACTGATATATTCTATAAATCGAACTAATTAACTTTTTAATAACACATGCAAAATCAATATTGAAAACATAACTTGATTTTGTTCTTTAATTTTTGTTAAAGTATTCTAAATAAACAGTGAAATTTACCATCGAGAGCTTCATCACCACTTACCACCTGGTGGGATTGTGGTCAAGCACTGGCTTATAATAAGTAAAAAGTATTCTAAATAATAACATTAATCAATAATGTTTTATACTAAAGGAGATCAGACAAACTTTTACGTAACGATAATAAGAAATCAGAGTTCTACTTTCTCATTCAGAGACATGGGACAACTGCAATTATTGCAGTACGGAATCAAATGGACTAAGCGTTTGTAAATTTGCCTTACATATACAGGTATAAGATGTTTTCCTATTCTTTATGGATGAACATATAACATATTCTGCGAGTTAATGGAAATTTCTGAAGAGTTTCTTCGGTGGTTTTATATTTAAATAAGTGACCTTAAATGTCGACGACCGAGGCAGCATTTGACTCTTCTAACACTGGCAAAACTCTCTCAGGAGGATTTTCGGTGTCATTGTCACTAAAATGCAAAGAACAAGATAAATTAACAACAACACTAAATAAGCAAATGGAAGTATGTCACGAAAATACCACGCCAGTGATGACGGTTCATATTTACCCTTTAATTAACGCACGTTTAACTAGCTGCGCGGGCGGCATCATATTGAGTACACCAGCGGTTCAAGTAGAAGGGGATTGAATTTCCAGCTACACAGTTTTAAATCGAATAGTCACCTTAAAAAATAAATGTCCTTTTAAAATCGTATCAAAATGACCCACGGAGCAAATGCTCCGTGATATGACCAACGTCAGTACTGCGACGAATAGAAATTATTAATTTTTCAATAAATTTCCTTTATTTTTATTATGATAGAAATATGCAAACTATTAAATAGTACTTATAAAATATTAATTAACTGGTCTAGTTATCATTCACTGGTCTGCCTTCTGATAAATTTTATAAATACCTCCGGCTTATTCTCTCTTGTATGTACATGGACTCAAGTAAATTAGGTTAACAAAATTAAGCTGACGTACGTTCTGAGATAAACTTTTATGACTAACATTCGAGAATTCATACGACTTCTGCAAGTTTCTTTTATGGGAATCAGTTTAGAGGTTAGGAATTACATGGCCAATAAATTATTTAGCTCCCTTCATCTTAATAAAAGGAGAAAAGTCTCGCCATTTCTTTTTTTGACTTTAAGAAATTGAAGCAGCCATTTCATAAGTCATTACTGGCCACAGGCACTGCTTATTCATTTTTGTTGTAATATTTTCAGATACATTCCTGAATAAAGTCTTTATAATATTTTTTATTGGTTAGTTACAAACAAACATAATACTGATAAAAGAAAAATTGACACTGATTTTAGTGATCCGTAGCAAAATTATCAAAACGAAACACATTAAATCTGTCTTTCATGTATATATTTTACACATATTTTTATGTAATTAATGAAATAAAAACAGCACAGAATCAGACCTTACCTTTGGTTTATTTATAATTAAAGTATTTTATACCCAAATAAAAAAAAATTGTCAGAAGCTAAACTTGCAGTCCAATTACAGAAAGTGGCTATAGCGGTCCATAAACAGTCATCTTTAAATAAAGAAGGCTACAGCGTTTTCACCTCTGAGGAAAAACATGTAATCCCTCACATCGTGTAATTATACTGACTCTATATACTCTTCAAACCGGAACAAAGCGCTGAAGGCAATGCTATTTGGTGGCAGAAATAGGTAAGAGGATGGGACATACCTAGACGGACTCCTAGACAGAAAAGGAGTCCTACAACTAAGTGAAATCAGAATGCTTTCTAGAAAATAAATAACAAAATTTCTTATAAATCTCAAATCATATCATAACTCTCATTTCTACTAGAAAATGTAATAGCCCTACTCATGAATCATGTCCCACGCCTAAGCACAGAACTTCTTTTATTTCTGATACGTTTTTAAAAAAGGAAAGAGTTCACCACATTGCCTTGCGTGTTGGCAAACTTTACATCCTTTAACTACTTTTTTTCATGTTTTCCTTCAAGTATTCAATTAACTTCTAAACTAGGTCTTAATATAAATCACAAATCGTACTTATAACATAGTAACTCTTTACAAGCGTTGAAAAAAACATTCAGGAGGTATAACTTGTTAATAAAAATTGTACGTATTGTTTAAAAAAATAAAATAAATAATTTTGGTATTTAACCTAGGTTGATTCATTACGTTTTTCATTAGCAATTATCAAGATTTGTTGAATACATTGAATACAGAGGATAATGTTAATGGTAATTGTAGAAAAGAGGTGCTTTTATTGATAGTTCTAATTACGAGAGTGGCCTAACAGGATTACCTCACAGATCTACGATGGAATACCGGTCGATAAATCAAAACAACATCGCACAAAATAATGTAATGAACGTACAAACTACGCCTGTAGAAACAGTTGTTGATATCGCCAATGACACTGTAATCTCGCTCTCGCAAACATCTTTGACGCACGGTGAGACCTGCCCGACTAGTAAACAGTGCGTGAAGACTCCTACCGCGGTATCGATGGAATCGGATACCTGCGCTCCAACTGCGTCTGCGTGTCCATCAAGCACTGTGGTTGCGAACGAGTTGGTTAACGCAGTGACAAGGCGAGCGCCTACTACTTACAACGGCGAGAGTAGAATAATGTCAGATGTAGCAAGGCAAGGAAACTTTAAACCTCAGATACCAAAGGAAGACTGGGTTTTAGTGCAACACAAACGTCTCCGGAATAGATTTATTGGTATGAAAGGAAAAGCGGATTTGATTCCAGAATGTAAATTCAAGGCTGCTGAAGTGAGCATACCTTTTTACATTTATAATATTGATGTGAACTCTTCTGCTAATGATATTACTAGCTATATTAAGAGTAAAACAGGGGTTAGTGTATTGTTACAAAAAGTGGAAATGAAACTAAAAAGGGAATATGTAGCTTATAAATTTTTAATACCTAACGATAAATTATCTGTGTTTATGGATGAGAATCTCTGGCCAAGGTGTTGTTTTTCAAGTTTGTAATTTTCAGTAAAAAATCGAGTAATTGAATAAAAAATGTGTAGTCAAAATTGTAATGATAATATTAATTTAACTACAAAATTTGTTAGTTTTAACTGTAAAATGTTAATAGATCTATTGAATGTACGAAGTCTGTGTCAGAAAGTAGATATTATAGCACTCCAGAGACATGGTTATTACCTACTGAATTACCAATACTGGGTGATATTAGTAAAGACTTTGGTTATCATGGCAAGTCTTCTATGGATGCAACAGAGCTAGTCCGAGGCCGTCCTTACGGAGGTAGCTCTACTCTGGAGAAAATCTATCTTTAATGCCGTGTCTGTGGTGGAATGTAGTAATGACAGAATCGTGGCTGTTAGAATGGACTTAGTGGATAAATCGATTTTAGTTATTTGTGTCTATATGCCTACAAATAGTTATGATAATTTAGCAATTTTGTGAATGCATGAGTGAAATTGCAGCGATAGTAGAAAGTTGTAACTTAGAGTCGATATTTATAATGGGTGATTTTAATGCCGACCCAAAAGAGTTATTTGGTAAAGAGTTACTAATTTTTGTATAGAACAGAGGTGGCATTGTATAGATATAGATAAACTGGGCGTTGATTCTGGCACGTACACTTTTATTAGCGATGTTCATGGAACCATAAGCTGGCTGGATCATTGCTTAGTTACCGAGGCTTCGCGGCAGTCTGTGAACACTGTTGACGTTTATTACGACATCTACTGGTCTGATCACCACCCGTTATGTGCTAAATGTAAATCTTAATACATTAAGACCAATTGTACCCACTCTTAAAACAAGTAACTAATAAGGTTTTATGGGGCGAGAGGATCAGTGTCAAATTGAGTATTACCGTAAGAGATGTACTGAGATATTAGAGATATTGATTTTCCTGGGAGCTAAGTACATGTTGCGATCAAATATGTAATAACCCTGACCACAAAGTAATTATTGACAATCTGTAATACAATTGTAAACACACTTAGGGAGGCTGCTGAGCTTAGTTGTGTTGAATATAAGTAAAAAGAAAGGGCGTTACATTGCGGGTTGGAATAAGTTTGTGAAGGATGCTCACGAGACAGCGAGACGACATTCTCTCAACTGGTGGCATGGTCGGCCAAGAGTTGGATGTATATACCAGGATATGTGTATATCGCGAAAATTTTTCAAGTCTAAATTAAAAACATGTCAAGAAAACCAAAACCAAATAAAAATGGACATTATAGCTTCACAATATAATTCAAAAAAATTCTGAAAAGACTGAGTCCTAAGTCAGCTGTCTCCGTAAGCGTGAGCGGGAGTAGTGAACCGAGGGAGATAGCGAACCTTTTTAAAAGACACTTTAAAGTTGAATCTATATTGCAGCGAAGAGCAGAAGTGGGGGCGGACGATGGTGGGATGGTTGTGACTGGTGAGCCTGCCCGTATTGTAGCTAAGGATCTTAGGTTGGTCCTGAAGAAGATGGCCAGAGGAAAATCACCAGGGCACGATGGCCTCAGTGTCGAGCACCTTCACAATGCAGGGCCGCATCTCCCAAGGGTCTTAGCAATGTTGTATACTTTTTGTATTAGGCACTCCTATTTACCTGCCGAACTTATGAGAACTATTGTTGTTCCTATAGTGAAAAACAAGACGGGATATATCTGACAAGGCTAATTACATACCTATATCCTTGGCAACTGTATTGGCAAAGGTTCTTGACGGTTTGCTGGAGCGACGACTTAATAACTATATACATCTAAACGATGCTCAATTTGGTTTTAGATCAGGCCTGTCGACAGAGAGTGCTATAATGTCGCTGAAGCATACTGTCAAATATTACACCCAGAGACAAACGCCAGTGTATGCTACTTCTGGATCTCTCCAGGCATTTGACCTAATTATGACATACTGTGGACAAAACTGCGTGAAATATCCGTTCCAGCCGAACTTATCACCACTTTAAAATATTGGTATCGTCATCAAGTTAACCAGGTCAGATGGTCTGGCGCGCTATCAGACGAATATGTGTTGGAATGGGTGAGGTGGGGGGTTGTCTTCGCCTGTGCTATTCAGTCTCTACGTAAACGGGCTCATTGGTGCACTCAGTGAAACAAGGGTAGGATGTTCGGTTGATGGTCATATGATCAATAATATAAGTTATGCCGATGACATGGTGTTGCTGAGTCCATCGGTGAGTGCGTTGCGTAGACTGTTAACTGTGTGTGAAACATACGCTGTTGAACATGGACTCTATAACGCCAAGAAAAGTGAGTTAGTGGTGTTTCGTGTTAATAGTAAGAAGCCCTTGATTGTGCCGCCAGTAAAGCTTTTGGTGTGCCATTAAGAAGAGTTTGTCAGTTTAAATATTTGGGACACATTGTTAACGAATATCTGACAGACAACAATGATATAGAGAGAGCGACGCGCATTGGCAGTTCGATGCAATATGCTTGCCCGCAGGTTTCTAGGTGTACAAATGATGTCAAAATTACCCTCTTCAAGGCATACTGTCAAACATTTTACACCTGCAGCCTGTGGTGTGACTATACGCATAGGACCTACAATGCGCTTGAATTCAATATAATAATGCCTTCAGGATGCTAATGGGCCTTCCTAGATACTGTAGTGCTTCAAGCATGTTTGCTGAAGCAGGTGTTGATGATTTTATAGCATCATAAGGAAGCGAACTGCGTCAATGTTATGCAGACTACGGAAGAGCTCAAATGGTGTCTTGAGGATATTTCAAGATAAGCTTGACTATCCCATTCAGAGGCATTGGATCCTAATGCATGTCGGTGGGACATTCAAGTTTCTTAACTGATTGCTCTCGTCCTATTGATATAATTTATTTATCCATTTTTTTTTTTTTTCTCCATGTAGGGCATTATGATGATACGGGCTTTAAGCCAAGTAGTCATCATTTGCTGGTTTTATGTATCAATTGATGTATTATCCAGGGCATTTTCTGGTATTTGTAAAAATCTTCTCACTAAGCGACATGTTTTTAAAATAGCTGCTTTTTGCATTTTAATATATAAATTTGAGGGTAAATCTAATAGCTTAAGACAGTGATGCAAATATTTTGGTATTAATCCTGTAGCTGAAAGTACAATTGGAAACATTGAAAACTTTATTTAATTTCCATATTCTTTTAATTTCTTCGCTTAGTTCAATATATTTACTAATCTTTTCGGCTATTGTATTTTGTATTTTTTTTTAAATATTATACGTAATTGGTATTGCTATGTCGATTATAAAGGCTATATTGTTAATTTTGTCTTGCAAAAACTAACCTCGTTTATGTTAGTTACTAACAAATGTGTATGGATATGTATATCTGAAATAAACATTATTATTATTATTATTATATTTTAATTTTTTTCTCAGCTGAAAGTTAAATAAATGGCGATTACGGGTTGAAACCAAGTAACCGTCATTGTAATAGGGATAAACTACATTACTGTCCTGTTGAATTTTCGAACGATGCGACATGTATTTAAGATTGCTGCTTTTGTAAATTAATGTATGAGTTCGGTGATATGTCTAGCATTTTCAAACTATGATGTAAGTGCTTCGGGATTATTCCGTGGTAGAGTACTATGGGTATTATAAAAACTTTTTCATCTTCCACATTTTTGTTATTTCTTCTTTCAGTTCTGTGTTAAATACATTAAATGTATAAATATATATATATAATTAAATATATAAATATATATAAATGTAAATTTTAAATATACAATTTATTTTTTTGGTTATAGTTTTAATTAAATTATGTATTAGGTACGGCTATATCAATTATATATACTGTTTTATTTATTTTATCTTGGAGTGTTATATCCGGTCTATTGTGATGGATGGTTTTGTCTGTGAGAATAGCACGGTCGTAGTACATTTTATAACTTGTATTTTCAAGTACGGCCGTTGGTGTGTATTTGTAATATGGTGTATGTGAATCTGGGATGAGTTTGTGTTTGATTGCTAATTTTTGGTGTATTATATTTACTATCTGGTTGTGTCTGTGTAATCTATCTGCGTGAGTGATGGGCAAGTCCTATAATATGCTGAATGGTCTCAGGCTGTTTGTGACATTTTCGACATTTATCATCTGATATTGTTGGGTCTTTAATTATATATTTTTGATAATTTTTCGTATTAATGACTTGATCCTGTATTGCTATCATGAAGCCTTCGGTTTCAGGGAATAAGTAACCACACAGCCACCTATTCGATGCCTCCGAATCTACATGTGCTTGATCTAAGTCATAAGGATGTCTGCCATGCAAAACTTTCTTTTTCCATTGTACTAATTTGAAGTCTTCTCTGTTTGTATGCTGATCATTTATTTTTGTTATATGTGGCTTTTCTGCAAGGTTTAGTGGTGTTAGGTTCACGTCTATACTAACAATAGCATTGTGTAATTTACTGGTAGTCATTTTTCTATGAAAGAAAGATCTAAGGGTTGAGAGCTGCTTAGTCCAGAGCGCTTGGATGTCTATAAGACCTCTTCCACCATGATTTCTGCCTATTGAAATTCTTTCTACTGCAGACTTGGGATGTAAATGATTAAATTTTGTTAATATGGTACGTGTTTTTATTTCGAGGCTAACTATGTCTGTTTTTGTCCATTTTATTATACCAAATGAATATGTTAATATCGGAATTGCATAAGTATTAATAGCTTTAATGAGGCTTTTTGATGTTAGTTGGGTTTTACAGATTCGGCTTACTCTATTTTTGTATTCTGTTAATAATGCGTTTTTTAAGCTAATGTGGTCTAATAGCTTGGATTGCTGATATCCTAAGTACTTATATACCTCATCTGACTCCATGGACGAAATAATGCCTCCTTCTGGTAAAGTGTAGGGTCCTGGTTCTATTTTTCCCTTCTTTATATTTAAAATTTTACATTTTTCTAATCCAAAGTGCATATTTATGTCGTTACTGAATTTACTTGTAATATCTAATAAGATTTTCATGTCTTTAAATGAACTGGCGTAAAGCTTTATATCATCCATGTATATCAGATGTGATATCTTTATCTCGGCATTAGGGAGTTTTACAAGGTAACCTTTCTTTTGATCATTAAGTAGACGAGATAATGGGTTTAGTGCGAGGCAGAACCATAATGGGCTCAAAGAGTCGCCCTGGTAAATACCTTTCCGGATAGCTATATCCCTCGTATTAAGACTACTGTTATTGGTATGCAAATGTAAAGAGGTTTTCCAGTGCAACATAATATTTTTCAAAAAATGTATTAAAATGGGGCTTATTTTATAAATGTTTAATACTTGAATTAGCCAAGTATGAGGTACGCTATCAAATGCTTTACGGTAGTCAATAAATGTGCAATGTAAGTTTCTCTTCCTTAAATTTGCGTGTTTATGAATGGTTGAGTCAATTATGAGCTGCTCCTTGCAACCCATGTGGTTCCTCCTACACCCTTTTTGTTCTTCTGCCATAATCATGTTAAGCTCTAGGTGAATTTATTTTGCAGTAATAATAGCGGTTAAAATTTTATATATTTGGGTAGACAAGTAATTGGGCGATATTGGGGTGGACTATTTAGTATTACTTTTGGAATCATATACGTAATCCCTTTTGAAATAAATGGCGGAAGTGGTTGCTTTTAGTATAACATTTGTAAAAGTTTTGAGAGCCTTATGGAGTGTATGTAATTTTTTATACCAAAAATTGTGAATGTTGTCTATTCCTGGTGATTTCCAATTATGTAGTTTAGAAGTAGCGATTTTAATGTCATTTTCTGTTATTTCGTCAAATATCATTTCTTCTATTGAATTCCATTTAATTTTCTCCTCTTGTATCCAGTCTGCACTTTCATTGTGCGATACTGGCTTCTCCCACATATCAGACCAAAACTGTTCAAGCTGCTCTTTTGTTACCATTTGTGTATCATCCCTATTATTAGTTATATTTTTATCTTGCTTTAATTGTCTATAGAACAATTTTTCGTTCGTTGTAAAAAGTTTATTTTCTTGTTTTCTTTGATTAGCCTTCGAATATCTTCTAAGTCTTTGTGCTTTAAGTGATAATTTTTGTTTGAGAGTGTCAAGGTATTCTTCAGGTGATTTGTTTGTGTTTTCATGAGTTGTATGTGTTTGATAATTTCGAAAGACTTTTTCTGCTGTTTTAGTTACTTTTTTGGACCTATTGCCTTTAATGTATTGAGTAAGTCTACCTATATCTGATCGGAGCTGGTTTATTCCTTTTTGCAATCTTATTTGCCATGCTGGTTCTAAGTTACGCTTGTGATTTGGCAGTTGATTTTCATCAAATTTTTTAAACCTAATTCTTTTGTTATAACCATAGCCAATAAAGGGTATGAATGTCAGTTAAAAGCGCATTGTCTGTAATAAATCGGTTCAGTATATTATTGTTAAAAATATCTATTAGATTTGTAAGCTTTTTACTATATTTTAATTTAGGTAATTTCGGTCTGCATGTAGGATCCATACCTGAGTATTGGAATATTGTTGTTATTAATTCTTCATGTAGTTTTGTACTAGCTTCTTCTCCTATAGTAGTTTCTTGTTCCAATGTTGTCATATCTGTTTCTAAAATTATGTCGTATACCATATCTTCCTGAGTGGGAGTATTTGGAGTTTGTGTGGAAGAATGGGTGGTGAGTTTTGTTGGCTCTGTAGTGGATGAATAAGAGTTTTGATCGCATGATTGAGGTTGAGGTAAATCATTTGTTGGAAGTGCTACTAAGTCTGTTGGGTTAGAACAAGGAAGAGTGTTGTATGTCATTGCGAACGGTATTTGTTTTTCAATTTACGCCTGACTTCATTTTTTAATAGTTCTAATTCTTCCTCAGAGAGATATTTCTTTTTAATTATCATTCGTCTCTGGTCTGAGATTCTTTGCTCTGTAACATTTACTCCCGGGTATTGTTTAGTAAACGATTCATGCAGGATTTTTCTGTAACAAGTCATATCTGTCTCTAATTTTGTTAAAGTGTAATATGTACGCATGATAAATATGTTGACATCTTTGACCATGTCATGTACCCTTGCTTTACCAGCCTTAGTGGACGCAGGTAAAAAGGGATTCACCTCCTGCGTAACATCTAAAGTTGGTGTAGATCTATTTGAATGTGGTAAATTATGACTTGTTAAGGATGACGGTGAAGGTATGTACGAAACAGTAGATGGGCTATAAGGTTCTTTTAGTAAAAGTGACGGTGATGAATTGTTAGTCTGTCTGTTTTGTGTCGAGTTGGCTGTAGCATTTTCGGTAACCCGGAGGAGCCCGCTATTCAGCCTCCGCTGACGGATCGTATACTGTAGCACCCAGCGTCAGCTCCAAGTGCGCCCCGGCGATCACCCCCGGGCAGCGGCCCTAAACGTTTACTTCTTAATCGAGTCTCCATGTTTAATGGGTTACCAGTTCCGTGTTAGCCGTGCCAGTAAAAATATATCACGTGTCCGCCCCCTACGTGAATCAGATGGTCGATTCGGACGTACGGTGGATTTTAGGGGCTTATTATTATTATTATTATTATTATTATTATAGAGAATAATTTTCATCACACGTCAAAATTTTTCCAAAACCCGTCATTTGTACTGACATATATATAGAAAAGAAAGCTTTAACGTGCTCTTTTTAAACATCAGTTAATTGATTAGGTATCAAAGGCTTCGACTTTTTGTTTTACCAATTTGATGCAAATAGTGTAGTGTGTAAGCTAACATCAAACCATGACGTTAATTCCTTGATCGTTTGATAAGAATCTGCTTTCAACATTACTTTTAATTCATGCATATTTGCCTTTATATCTGCGCTTCCTTGTAGTTCATTTTTAGAGTTGAAGTTTATACTATGAAAGCGATTAAACGAAATGTATGCAGTGCGTTCGTTAGTCGTATCTTCTCCAAACGCAGCGTTCATATCGCAAGCTGTCTCTGAAGGTGTTAGAACCACGTCGGAACTCGTATTCAAAATCACTATAATGTTGAGGTCTGTAAGTTTAATTTTTGTGTGTAGTTAGATTTTGTGTAAATTTTAATCTCACAACTTAGACCATGCAGGTTAAATTTTCGTACAAAGTGGCCACTCCATTAAAACGCTAACTTTAACCCCTATTATTATATATTCTGCTATTTTATCCATAATTCTCTATCTAGTTTTACCTTTAATTCAATTTAGTAAAGCAGGTTATTTCGGTAACTATTGTAAAGGAATTGGAAGCGGGTTCGTGAAACTTGTTCAGACAATTGCATTATAAACGAAGTTTGACGAAACTCTTCAAATTGCAAAAGGTTTATAAGCTATAGGAGTTGTAGTTCAAGTACAATTGTGCTCCCCGGATCCGAATAATCAACTTAAATGTAATTATTTTATTCCATAGCTGTAGTTTAAATTATTGCTTGTTACAAAAAAAAAACTAATATTTTCTTTTTCATCGGCTTATAAAAGTCCAATACAACCATTATTATCAAACACTGGTTGTTTGGGTCAAATGTGTACCTCTGTGTGCATTGTGTATATTTGTTGCACAATTCTATGTATTCATAAGTTGTCGTGCCAGTAGTACGCGAATAATATGTAACCTAGGTATTATCGCAGAGAGAATTTTTATAGAGAGGGCAACGAGCATGCGGCTCACATGATGGTAAGTGATACCGCCGCCCATGAATAACTGCCACACCAGGAATTGCAGATGTTGCCGGCCTTTTAAAAGGAGTAGGCTTTTTCTTCAAGGTCCCTAAGTCGTATCGGTCCGGAAAAATCGCTGGTGGTAATGGATTCCACAAGGAAGTTGTGCGAGTAAGAAAACATCTTCTAAATCGCACAGTGGTGGACCGCCAATCATCCTTATGGTATTGATGGTATCGCGAGTTTTGTCGCGATGTGCGATATAGTGAAATTGAGCGGCTAGAATTAGTCCGAACAATTCCTCAGAGCACTCCCGTGGTAGATGCAATAAAATACGCAAAGAGATGCAACATCTCTACGCAGTGCCAGTGAGTCAAGCCGATCGGAAAGAACTCGGTCGTCGACGATTCGAATCTTACGGAGTGCTCTACACTGTCCTATTTTTCGTGGGGAATAGCCGAAGATATTTCCACCTCAGTGGGAAAGGACTAAGCTATGTCGAACTCTCGCTGAAAAAACAACTTATCTGTCTGAAGATGACAGATGTTTTAAGAGAATAAATAAGGATCACAATAACTATTTTATGAATAACCCATTTATTTATTTTCCGCAATTATTTTTTTATTTATTATTTGTGTCTTTTGCAAATTAAGTAACATAACTAAAAAAAATTATTTAAGTTTAAAATCAAACACAAAACTCGATAGAACTTTGTGTATTCGCACTGCAACTGAATATTAAACTTCGAATATTTTCAACTGGCGTATTCTTTAAAAGGGTAAATATAAAAGTCCTTTATAATTAACAGTAAAGTCAAAAAATAAGCTAGTTCTAAATCGCCCGAATGCTGATTTTTGTATTTCAATCACGTATTGGATGGTGTTATTCAACACGTCACGTATAAGATAAATTATCAAAGTTGAATCCAATACTTTGATGGATATTTTATAATTTTCTTAATTTAATGTACCGTGGGATGTAGTGTAAGAAAATAAATTCTGGCTTGATAGATAGCGGTATAAAGATTCCGTTTATATTAAACGTTAAATACAGACCGGCGCGGTGACAGGCATCTGCGTCAAAGATGCGAGACTTCTGGTACTGCGATCACTGCCAAGCCTGTCGATTAAGATAAGTCATCCCTGTATCGAGAGGCCCATGAGCAAACTTTAACAGACTGATGATGAGGACTTGACCTAATATATGATACCTTTTTGTCTCATAGGAGTTTAAATGTAGTAAACATAATTATGAATTTCAACCTTTGCCACTCTTGTTTGTTTTAATGATACCCGTAGATGGAATAGGTTCACGATCATGCTTTATGGATAATATGGGTGAGGACTATGGTCAGAGCTGTAATTATAATAAAATTGATAGTATTGTATAGGATTTGGTGGGATAATCTTTATTTTATCAAATAAAGGTTATCCCACCAAAACATAAATGTAAAACGGAGGCCAAGTTCGGTACAAACGACGTTTGGGCTTGGCGACTTCACCGATAAAAGATTTTTTGATCTGCATGGGCTTCATAACAATTAAGCCCATAGTATCTATAGAAAATACAATGAAACTGCTTTGGAACATAGCGGCCTTTCAGATTTAAATTCATATAGATATTAGCGAAGACAACACTAAACTTCGTTTATATCGAATTTACTGCTAGTTTTTACAGTTATCTCTTTAGTTGCAAATCATTAATTGAAAAAGAAGCTTTTATTAATCTAAAGAAATAGATGATCTTCAACGTTTTTTATTGCGCTTACGCTTCACTGATTTCTATTTTTAATTTATACTTTAATAATTTAATTTCGACAGTTATTTTGCAACAAATCTGATCTAATTTGATGTCCAATTTCAAGTTTCTAAGTAAACTAGAGGTGACCTAGATTTTCGATGAGTTAGTGAAAAATATAACTGTTAATGAAAGCAATAATAAGCGGACATGAAAAACTAAATAGAATAAAATTATTTCACATTCTGAAGTCAGGGTTATAATTCTTCTTTATTCAATTTTTTTTTATTTCTATACATGGTAGGTTAATGCTGCAGCTGTATTATGGTTGTAGCACAAATGGGTCAGCTCGACTGGGAAAGGACCGCGCTCTCACAGAATACCAGCGTAAAATAGCGGCTTAATGTGTTTTGTATGGTGAGTGTTGAGATCCAAAAACCTTTCTACTGAAAACGAAGCAGTCCAAGGTAGTCCAAGGATGACAAAACATCTTTTTTTTTTAAAAAAACGTTACCCCTGCACTAGGATTTTTCGTATTGTAGAGGCAGTTTACAAACATAAATTGTACAAGGACAAACGTGCAGACCTGAAACAATTATTTGTAATCCATACCAATACTCCTTCCGTGTGATTCGAACCCGCGCCCTAGCGCTGCAATGCATTGCTAAGCCACTGCGCCACGGAGCCGTCAAGTTGATTATTTTTGATTCATAGTCATTTTAATTTTATCAGGATAGGTAGATAGTCTATTAACAGCATCCACTTACCATCAGATGGACTGTATGATTGTTTAAAACCTTTATTCTATAAAAAATATTTACATATCATTAAAATATACAATATTTATAACCGTAATTAAAAAAAGTATAACTAAATTCAGTGCCTGATTTTCCTCGCTGAATGGCTATACGTTGCCTGAGGGAGAAAAGATTGGCCTCATACGCCACCGGCGATGTCGCGGATACAGTTTCTTTAGGAACATCACCGCATACGGACCTTACGGATATTCCTTTACAGTATGTCTTATTAAATGTTAATTTAACTGTTTTAAGTGTACGAAGGAATATCACTAACTTAATGTCGTCTATGTAATTACATTAGAATAGAATAATATATTTTTATTCAATATTGATTACAAGTAATTCTTATTGAAAGTCATTTTTTACTTTACCACTAGTTCGAAACAAAATCCTCTGTCCTGGAAAGAACCAGCAAGTAACCCAGTGGGACTTTTTAAAATAAATTTTACAATATAAATGATTACAAACTATTTACAAAATTTATTTTAGAAACAGCATAGAAGGACCACCTCATTCCCAGGGTTATTACCAACCATGTATTCATTTATATTATAATAACCTTTTTATACAGTTTTGTTTAATTAAATATTTAAACTTGGTAATAGAGATACCTTGTATATTTTCTAGGACTTTGTTGTAATAGCGTGTACATTGCCCCAAATGAATTACTGACTCTGTGGAGTCGAGAAACTGGTATCACTAGCTTGTGTTTGTTCCTAGTTTTACAGAGTGTATATCACTTTTTTTTACTAAAACTATCTTTGTTTCTGTGAACATACATTAAATTTTCGTAAATATACTGAGAGGCCAAATTAATATATTTATTTCTTTAAAAATTTCTAAGAGACTCTCTCGGTTTAAGGTTGTAAATAGCTCTTATAGCTCTCTTCCAAAACAAAAATAGTTTCTAAATCAGCCGCATTTCCCCATAGCAAAATCCCATAAGACATTATGCTATGAAAATAACTGAAATAAATCAATCTAGCTGTGTCGACACTAGTGAGATCTCTAATCTTTTTACAGAGCTGAGCTTAGTCTGTTTGCTAGTTTGATATATGGAGGCCTCACTGAAGCTTTGCGTCGAGAGTGATGCCAAGAAAACAGAAGATTCAATAGGGCTCAGTTCTTCCCATTTAAAAACATATTGGTATTCAGATTTTTAACATTCGTTGTTGTAAATTTAATACATTTAGTTTTATTGTCGTTTAAATGCAGATTATTAACGTTAAACCAATGCACCAATTTTGATATAGCATTATTCACTTCGTCACATTTAAATGATAGACGTTTAAGTTTATAAATCAAGGAAGTATCATCAGCAATAATACTATAATGATTATCCTACAAGGAAGTTAAGTCATTAATATACACTAAAATTGGAATGGGCAAGAATCGAGCCCTGGACACACCCATCCTTACGGACGACCCAGAAGAACTTTTACCATTGATAATAACTTTCTGCATTCTATAACTTAAATTAGAAATAATAAGTTTAAGCGCTGTGTTCTTGACACCATAGTACTGTAGCTTCCTGATAAATGTCTCATGGTGAACACAGTCGAAGGCCTTGAAAGGTCATAAACACATTCAAAGCATCCTGAATTATCCCATGCACAAAAATATGTTTTATAAGTTCAACTCGGCGTCGGTAGCCGAGAGACCCCTTGTAAAACCAAATTGATTTTATGAAGCAATTTATTTATATTAAAAACTTAACATTATTTATATTAAAAAAACTTAACATCTTATCAAAATAATTTTTCAAAATTTTACTTAATGTTGGTAGTACAGAAATCGGTCTAAAGTTGGCGGGGTCTAATGTACTACCAGATTTAAATAAAGGTATGACTTTACTATGTTTCATTAGATCAGAAAACACCAGATTCGACGCTTGTATTAAAAATTGTGGCGAGATAAGGTGCTATAATATCTATTATAGATGCAATAACTTTAACGGAAATCCTCCATAAGTCTGCCTTTTTCAACATCAATAGTTTCAAAATATTTAACGATATCTTTGGCAATAATCTATGGAATTTTAAAGTATTTGAACAAGGCTTTACGTTTTGTTTAAGCAATGATTCGGCGACAGTAGGAGAAGAGTTTAATGATTTTGCTGTCAAAAAGGAACGTCAGTAAAATGTTTCTCAAAAGCCATAGCAACTTCTTGGTCAGATTGAGTTAAATTATTGTTAATATTCAATTGAAAATCCGAGTTCCGTGGTTTGACCTTGCCTGTTTCACTATTAATTATACTCCATGTCATTTTAATTTTATCGGATGCAGTTTTAATTTTGTTGCTTAAATGTAAAGTTTAGAGCATACTTAAAAAAAATTAGTATATGTTTTACATACTCTCTAAATATAACACTGTGATTATATGATCTTTCATTATAAAGCTCGTATAAATTCCTACTGTCGCCCATTCATTAAATTATTTACGACTGTTTATAGAGAAAGTTTTAGAAGTAAATATTCTATTAAATTCACAAGTTATAACTTTAAATAATGAACCATACAAATAATCAGCACTATTTTTAAATGAAAGTGACGGAATTCCTTTTACTATGTTACTTCTAAACCTCTCCAAACGATGTTCATTTATTGAAACAAACACAACTTTCTCATTCTTTTTTTGTGTTAGATCACTGTGGACCAATCCACAGTGATCTGAACTCAAATTTTGAATGATTGATTTATGCAAGGGCTTAACATCTGTAAAATGTTATCTTTACAGGTCGTACTAGGCTCAGCAATACGTGTCGGTTCTAAAAATAAATTAACAAGATAATACGATTTAAATAATGAGCTAAACTTAGTACTAATGGAAGAAGTTTCAAGGAGATTGATGTTAAAGTCTCCACGTATTACAACAGACTTGTTCTGTTTACTAAGTTTGAGCAAAACTTCTTCCAAAATCCTTTCAAAATATTCGTAAGTACCACGTGGCGGTCTGTAAACACTTACAACAATGAGGTGCTCGAGCTGGACACAAGCCATTTCTACAGTTAGCTCAACACAGAGGCTCACAATATCCTTACGTTCTTTATATAATAATGATTTATCAGCTAATATTAAGGAGCCACCAAGTAAACTTTTTCTATTGAAGGAACTGACCACCTGGTGATTTCTGAAATTAAACATTAAATTATAATCTTTTAGCCAATGTTCAGTAATACAAAGGATATGTTTATTGTTACTATTTAAAAAAAATCAATTTCCACTTTTGCCCATCATGCCTTGTAAATTTTGATGCACCAGGTGTAAACAATTCTTATTACTTATTTGTAAGCTACATTTTAAATTAATCAAACTCTTATTATAGCTAGAGATTGCCACTATTGTCCGATGCACTAATTTAAATTAGTTGGAACTGATTCCAAATTAAATGTCAAATGATTACACTGCTCAAATAGAAGCAGTATTGGTAGCCAAACACTGGCTAAGTTAAAAATAATATGATAGCATTTGCTACCAGTCTAAAACTATAATTGTAATACCTATTTTTGTCCAAAACTCTTAATTACATTATTTATGTCAATTAAATGAAATTTGTCATTATTATCATTACAATTATATGTTAAATTTAAATTATTATTATATTAAAAATTTTCATTTGTAAATTTAAATTATGTCTTAGATTATTTTCCTGTGCAATCTCTGTATATAAGGCAGTGTGAACAGACAATTTTGTGTACATTTCAGTTATTGTTGTTCAGTATATCTTAATAACTGTTTGTTGTTTACACTGCCTCTTCTACCAACAAAAATTATTATTGTACTATTTGGGCAAAATTTTGTAACTATAATTTTATTTAGGATGTCACTAAAAGATGCTCCAGTCATGCAGCAATTTATAATTTTTGTCCCTTTAAAGCATTATTTAAAAATATGCCTAAATTTTTTCCCATGCCATCGCAATACACAATTATATTATTTTTGATAACATTTGAATTATTTTTTATTTTAATCTCTCTGCTATGGTACTGTCGTAGAGTTTTGGTGGTGATATAAAATTATCAGCACACACCGACTCTGAATACCGGTTGTATTGACCGCTGACACTCACATTGATGTTTTATTAAGGAGTCAAAACGCTGCTCATTATATTTACATGTCTTACCAGATTATCCATAGTCAGTATGAGTTCTTTTATTTCATTTTGGTTCACAATTTAAGTTCATATAACAATGCTTGCTTTTCTTTACATACATTAACATAATTTTTGGTATTAATCTTATTTTTATTATTTTGTATTTTCTTCATGTATTTATTAACTTTATATATTTCTTCAATTTGGTTTTACTGCAATAAATCATTACTGTTTTTCCTAAAGTGGAAGAGTCGTCACCTGTCAAATCTATTGTTGCACATTGCTGTAATATTTTAGAATTATTACATTGCACAAGCTCAGAACGTAGTATAGATACATATAAGTAGGTGAAAGTACAGATAAGTAGGTGAAAGTAGCAAAGGCCCTGCCCTATAGTATAAAGAATGCTATAAAGACTGTTTAATAAAGGCCGCTCATTATTTTGAGTTGTTCACAGGAATATGCTGCTACCTATCTTCTGCTAAATTTCTTTAATCTTCGTACGACACCTAGAGGATTTTTACACGCCGCTACTATACATTTGCAGTTGGAAAAGGTCTCGAGAAAACCAGCCAACCAAGCTATATAATAAATGTTTGTATTTAGCACATATGTCAGCGGCGTTTCAAGTTTTAGTCGTACTGGCAAGCAGATGGCCCACAGCTGCGCTTGGTAATCTATGGAATCATGAAAATGAACATATTTATTAAAATTCTACTTTTCAGCATCAGCACGTGACAATCCAATGCTGTGGCTACATGGGCCTCTTCCATTAAATGGAGGGTTTTCCTCATTATCACCGCTTAGCAGGCGGCCTTAAAACTTTAGTTAGTGTTTGCACATATCGCGCTGGTGTTTTCAGCCTGGCGCAGAGATGCATACTAAAGCGACACGACACCCACGGAACGAAATTAGGTAATGAGTCACGCTACCACCGTGATGTACTAAAATTATTTATATCTATAAGTATAAAATTTACACAAATAATTTTAAAATAAAATCAAACAATTGATTCAACGATGAAACTGCACACAAATTTATCACCAAGATGTGACTTTACTAACAGAAACAAAAGGTTGTCTTTCTGAAATTGCATGTTTAACATCAAAATGTAATTCAGTGATGAAGTGGTCCCGACGTAACAAAATGTATCACCCCATTTCATCCAGTGTAATGGCTTACGGATTGCCTGCAACAATTATGCCCAGGGTAAAGCAATTATTATATAGGGACAACGAAATGCTTAAATATGCAAACTGACAAAGTAAGTAACCGTAAGTGCTGCAATGATGTGTACAACAAAGTAGCGCAAATGGCAGAATTCTTAAATGCTTTCCATGACAGCTGCCCAATTAGATGTTCATGCCATCTTGCCTGTCCGCTAGTATATTTATGTACGTTGGACGATCTTAACAATTTTTCGTACAATTGGTCTGCCAATGCGACCCACATTTACGTTTAACGTTATAATTTCAGTATTTCTTTTTGGTAAAATGTTACTTCTATCTAAATTAAAAGCTCGGACGGTGAAACCATTTTATATTTTTGAGGAATTTAAAGTACTCGCCTTTTATACCTATTTTATTCAAGTGTGTGATGAACGAATACAAGGTTTTCCTGATGATACTTGAATTCATAAACCCACATACTATACATATTCCCAATTAAGTATCACAGAGAAGATGTGTTGTCACTCCTAATAATAACGTAAAAAGGGTAATATATAATATAAAAGGGGTCTCCGGTTCTAGTGACTCACCATATGGAACACAGGAGTAACAGTTCTATGTAACGTTGGTATCCTGTAAGAGCGTCATCCTTTCCCGGTCGAGCGGATTCTTACTGCCTGCCATTATACAGCTACAACGTGCAGGTTTTTATAATTTTGCTAAGTAGCAAATCAAAGAAATATATTAACCATGTTACTTACTATATATAAATAACATATGGAAATTAATAAAATACAAAACTACATCAAATATTAACAGTTTTTAAATTTATTTATTCGAAAACCCTCAACTAACAATAAACAGAGAAGATAGAAAGTAAATCAGTTATATAACCAATTATAGGTTTTACTAATATTAACACTATATAAATATTTGCATGGTTGATGGGGTTAATAGGACACTATTAACAACTCCGGTAATTTACTTTATACGTGGTAGAGCCATGCTGCAGCTATATTAGTAGTATAGTTGTAGCACGAATGGGTCGGCTCGACCGGGAAGAACCACGCTCTCACAGAATACCAGCGTAAAATAGCAGTTTAACATTGCTGTGTTTCGTATGGTGAGTGTAGAGAACCGAGACCCTTTTACTGAAAAGAGGCATTCCATCTTAGTCCTCACGGTGACAACGCATCTGCATTTTGATGATAGATGTAGATGTCATGGGTCACAGCAACCACTTACCATCAGGTGGACTGTGTGCTCGTTTGTCACTCTATATTATAAAAAAAACTGTAAGCTTAGCTTGCCAACATCGCGCAGTAATTAATTAAATTTACAGATCAACGAAACAAAGTCAAAATCATCGGCTGAACTCGTCTCGCTGAATAACTCTTTTTAGAATAAGTAAATGGATTCAGTAATGCTATGGCCCATAGACACCTACAATCACCCGCGATTAAGATTAAAAATATATGGGTTGTTATCCGAGAACTAAGATGAAATTTTCCAATTGTGGTAAGTAACTACAATAAGGAGGTGGCTTGATGAGCAAAGAGTCGTAACTCAAGTGTTGGTGGCTACTGTTCTCATCAAAACCTTGTTTGTTAATTTAACACATACAAGTAAGTTTTGCATTTATGAAAAATATAACAACATCTTGCTTAAAACTAAAACTGTATTCCAAGTCACAAATATATATTATTTTAGACTTTTGTACGCAAATATTGTTGTTTGCGTACAAATTTTCTAATAATACAGTTAGATTTATTACCTCTGATCCTGAACACTAATATGGAATACGCCATTATTAGTGAAAAGGATCTCTGACGCTCGTTACTCGCCTTACGAAACATAACAGCTTATAGCTGCTATTTTACGTTGGTATTCTATAAGAGCGTGGTCCTTCTCAGGTCAAGTTGGAACCCGCCCGCTCCTGCCAACCCATTCGTGTTACAGCCATAATGTAGCTTCAGCATATTCATTACAGCCTATTAAAAGTCCACTGCTCGACATCTCCTTATAAATTGCCTCATAGAAGGTATACTTTCTGTGGTTAGAGCGCTTTAAATGTAGTTACAGTCTATGTAACGTCCTAGCTCTGTACAAGCCTCCTCTCATTCCTCGGAGGATTTAGGGCAATAAAGTGTCCAAGCCCAAGCAATTGTGTGATTGACACCTCATAATATGTTTTCTAAATGTCCTTTTATTTTGTCTGACATGCTGGTTTCCTCAAAATTTTTTGCAACAGGATGGTGGTAAATCGGGTACATAAGCACTAAAATTGCAATAAAAATTCATTGGTGCCGACAGAGATCGAACCATGGCTGCTCGCATACTGTGAAATTTACTATGAGCACTTAGCCCCTGAACCACCTACCACGGCTTATAACTATGCATGTGTGATAACATTTATTTATTATTTTACTTCGGTGCTTTAACTGTGAAACAAAATAGAAACTTCTGCCTTAACTACAAAATAACAAGCCGTCTTTCATGAAAATGTTTGACGTAACTAATTTCCCGTGTGTTGCGGTTCGCTTATGTGGATGATTTATTGTTCAATCAAGGTAGAGTCAGCGAGTCGTTTACAGTGAAAAATTAAGACGACCTGCTTTGAAATTTTTCGTATCAGCGAAAGTAAAAAAAAATTGGTTAAAAAATCATTCATTCATTCATTTATTACAACCTATCAAGAATCCACTGCTGAACATAAGCCTCCCATAGACCTTTATAGGAGAGATACTTGCCATAGTTGCACCTGACGTGCGAACAACAGTTGTTTTTGAAATATATTGATCTGTTATCAGGACGATGCTGCTGCCAATAAGGGCTAATAATCTTCCGCTTACCAGACGTCGCTATTTGACACTGAGTGTAGTTTTTCGTTACACAATGTCATTTAACTGAGAAGTTAGTTTTAAATAAAAGTTAATCAGTTTCAGGAGTATTATATTAATACACAAAAAAATGCCTCAGCGTTATACACAAAAATATATACTTATACACAAAAAATTTTTGCACATTTTAACTCTTTCTGTAAATTTTTCTACATTTTGAATATCTATGGTTTGGCTTATTTGTTTTGAATCTAATTAATATAAAATATGACTAATAAATATAAAAGAAAAACCATAACCTTTACATTTATCGAACAAATTAACTACCCCACTCTGAAATCTGTAAAATTTTACACTTCATTTTAAGTGGCGCTGCCCTGATGGCAGAAAAGTCGGATCATCTTCAATTTTAGTTTCCATCTGTCGCTCTCATGACACCCATGGGATTGTAATATGGGAACGTGAGTTTTCTTTACTGCCGCTACATATCACATATTCTCTTAAGCCGCCGCTAAACGGCATAAATTTAAAAAAATTATGAATGCCTCTATATGTATTTTTTTTAATTCGTATTCTTTGAGATATTATTATTCTTTCTCACGGCGAACTCGTCAGCAGTTTGCAAAAAATCATCTCAATCAAATGCCTAAGTAATACGCTATCCACTAAAAGCTCTAAGAACTACTTTTAGTAGCTTTGGTTCAATTGTACATCAACGCCGACCTTTGTAACGTCGGCGTCAATATATAGTGTGCATAAAATTCGCACGTGCTTAGATTACTAGCCATGGGCGTTATTTTATGATTGTATTATACAAGAAAGCAACACAGATAGAATTTTAGTAAAATACTAATATGTCTTTGCTTTTATTTTGCCATCATCATGACAAGTCAACTGCAGAATATAGTGATAACGTGGTAGACCCATGCTGTAGCTTTATTATGATTGTAGCACGAATGGATCGGTTAGACCGGGGAAGGACCACGCTCTCACAAAATACCAGCGGAATATAGCAGCTTAATGCTTCTGTGATGTAATGTTTCGCATAGTAAGTGTAGAGCACCGGAGACCCTTTTTACTGGGAACGAGGCATTCCATCTTAGTCCTCACAACTGACAAAATATCCGCATTTTGATTCTTTATCGAGAATGGATTAAAATTTCTATGGGCCATAGCATCCACTTACCATCAAGTGAACCGCGTGCTCATGTGTCATGTCTAATCTAGATACAAAACACTTCCGTTTAGATCAGTGTGTATTAAATTGTGTTTATTACAAACGTATCTTGTAGTGTTTTTCAAGATTTGATTGAAGCTTTGATATTTTTGCATACTAATAATTAATAATAATTAATAATAATACATAACGAAATAAAGACCAAGGTAGCTTCTGTCTAGTTACTATCTATAATATTCAATAGATATATCGTGCTTAATTTTGTTGGAGATTTTTTAATTATTTAAATTTTAATTTACAAAAAATCATCAACCTTTTTTATGTGAATTCATCGTTTATACATCCATGATTTTATAGAAAAGATTGATATTTAAGGCCATTTTCAAGCAATAGGATGTTGTAATCTGCCGAAGAATCGCTGGTGCTGGTGGGAATAGAGATGTATTTGAAAGTGTTTCTGTGGACCTGGCAATATGGGGTGAAAATGGAAGGACCAATATAAGGCTTTAGTCGTTGCGGGTCTCACATAATCCATTCAGGTCCCAACGAGGCAATTGCAGCAGTAGCTGCAAAAGTTATAGCATGTGCACCTACGTTAAGAAGAGCTATTCCATCGCGCTACTCCAGTAGCTGTTTACATTTTAGACATGATTTACTCATGAAGTTTAATTTATCTGATCATAGTAAATCAGCATGTAAATTGCAATTAAAAATTTCATTCGGGATTGTAAGGGATCGAACTCGGTTTTCTCCCTTACTACGAAATTTACGTCTGACTTAACAACGAAACCACCACTGTTATTCAGTTCAGTAAGTAGTTGTTAATCAGTTTGATTAGATGAAATCTTATATTAATATATAGTATTAATATTGCATCCTCAGCGATTCATCATCTCTGATTACTGACTTCATAAGCTCTCCCATAATATATGCGAATCTCAACGATTTACCGTCTCTGATTACTGACTTTGTAAGCTCTCTCTGAAACCGCAAAGGGCGTGAAAATAATTACGCCTACGATGACACCGGGTCATCATGACCCGGTTTTATTGACACTTTTTTAACAGAATGAAAATATTTGCCTTAATTTATTGAAATAACTTTTGCAATAACACATGCAAAATAAACATTGAAAACATAACTTGAACTTTTTTTTTGCTATTGTATTTATTTAAAAAATTAAATTCGCAAACAAAGATAGATGTAGATGTCTATGGGCCACAGCAACCACTTACCATCAGGTGGACTGTGGGCTCGTTTGTCACCCTTATTCTATATAAAAAAAAAATGGATTGAAAGTATGTATCGTAAAACTGGCTTGCATTTACATGTATGAGAGTTTTCCTATACCTTAACCAAATGGCTACTGGCTCAGTATTATGAAGAGCTACGAGCTCGTATGATAATACTGAGGCTAATAACATTACTTATAACATGAAATAATTTAATTTTTTGTAACAAACACACACACGCACACACGCACACACACACACACACACACACACACACACACACACACACACACACACACACACACACACACACACACACACACACGCACACACGCACACACACACACTCACGTGCGCGCGTATAAACACCTTTGCCACGAATTTTGTTAGTTTTATTATTTCATTTTTTATAGTTTTTATATAAAGTTCATGCAAATAATAATGTCAGTGCTATGGAAGAGTGAAGTCTCCTATCACAAGTTTTAATACTTAAGAGGAGACCCCATCCCGGTTACATTGTATGTATGATCATTTATTAAATAAACTATTTTTTATTTCTTTACTTTTGGGCAGACATACTTGGATAACTTCTGTGAGTTCGTGGAACATTCTGAAGAGTTTCTTCTGTGGGTTCCCCGAGTTTTGCTACTGTTTCTACATTTGGATAAGTGATCTTCAATGTCGACGACCGATGCAGTATTTGACTGTTCTGACAGTGGCAAAAGTTTTGAGTTGATGCACGTTTAACATGCTGCGCAGGCAGCGTCACATTCAGTACACCAGCGGTTCAGGTAGAAGGGGACTGTATCTCCAGCTACACAGTTTTAAATCGAATAGTCGTCGTAAAAATAAATGTCCTTTTGAAATTCGTATCAGGTCAATATGACCCAGCATCATTAGCGCTGCAAAGAATATATTTTTTTTTATTAATTTCCTTTATTGTTATAATAGAAATATGTAAATAATTATATAATAGTTATAAAATATTTAATTCACTGGTATAATAATCATTCACTGGTCTGCCTTCTGATTAATTTTATAAATGCTTTCGGCTTATTCTATCTTGTATGTACATGGACTCAAGTAAATTAGGTTAACAAAATTAAGCTGACGTACGTTCTGAGATAAACTTTTATGACTAACATTCGAGAATTCACACGACTTCTGCTTCTGAAGTTTATTTTATGGGAATCACTTTAGAGATTTGGAATAACATAGCCACAGAATTATTAAGCTCTGTTCATCCTAATAAAATGAGAAAAGTATCACAATTTTTTTTATTTGCTGTTAAGAAATTGAAGCAACCATTTCGTAATTCATTACTGGCCACAGGCACTGTTTATTCATTTTTGTTTTAAAATTCTGAGGTATATTTTCCTGAATAAATTATTAATAATATTTTGTATTATATAGGTCAAAATGTTATTGTTTATATGTTTTTACACACAAGCATAATTCTGATGAAAGAAAAATGGGCAGTTTGATTTTTAGTGATCCATGGCAAAATTTGTTGTTATAGTATTCGCGTTATTATAAGAAATAATTATTTAAGAAGAAATTTCAAACCAGATTGACTCTATCACCAATAAAATTGGTTGTTACAATTTTAAATTGTAATTTGACACGTACAAATGTGAAAAAATGTTTTTAAAGATATTTAAGGGTCACTCAAAAAGCATTGGTTTAGTGTAGTGGACCTCTCTGCTTGAATACAGTCAGAAATAAGAGACCTGTCTGTAATGGCTTAATTTACAACATATTTTTTTACGGAAGTACAGGTAACACACACATTGCACCTCATACTAAGTGAGTGCTGTGGCCCATAGACACCTATATTTTTTTTATAGAATTAGGACGAAAAACGAGCACACAGTCCACCTTATGGTAAGTGAATGCTGTGGCTATAGACGTCTACATCTATCCTCGAATAAAAATCAAACCGCAGATGCGGTTTCACTCCTGAGGACTAAGATGGTATGCCTCGCTTCCTTTTTTTTTGTTTCCAGTAAAAAGGTTCTCCGGTTCTCTACACTCACGATACGAAACACAGCAGCATTAAGCTGCTATTTCGAGCCGACTCATTCGTGCTACAACCATAATATAGCTACAGCATGGCTATGTGAAACACACGTAGCAGAACTTTCCTTGATTGAGGATCATATCAGCAGACGCGTTGTCACCCCTGAAAAATGAGAAGGAATGCCTCATTATCAGTTAAAAATAGCCGGCCATCTGCGCGTCGGACTCGCGCATGAAGGGTTCCTTACCATCGTAATACACATTTCCAGTAGGGGAGCCCCTTTTAATTTTTAATTTATTTCAATTTTTATTATTAAAGCGACAACAAAGATACACATTCTGTGAACATTTCAACTGTCTACCTATTACGGATCATGAGATACAGCTCGCTGACAGACAGACGGATGGACGGATGGACGGACGGACGGACGGACGGACAGCGGAGGCTTAGAATAGGTTCCCGTTGGTTGCCCTTTGAATACGGAACCCTAAAAAGGGTTTCCGATTCTCGTAGTTCTTCATACGTGTAATACAGCTCATCATAGCAGTAAGATAAAAAATATTGATGTTTTTATAGTATATAAATATATAATAATTATAATAAAATTTAAATTAATAAAATATATTGTTTTCATTTATTCACTACAGCCTTTTAAAAGTCCATTGCTAAACATAGGCCTCCCTCATAGATTGCCACATAGAGAGATTTTGCCGAATATGCCACACGTGACAGGCATGTTGGCAAACGCAGTTGTAGAAAATTAGAAATTGTGTTCAAGACGGTGTAAGAAATCGCACTACCCCCTATCATCCCGTGGGTGTAATAAGAGGCGACAGAGGGAAACAAACCAGGAGATGGGCAGCAGCGTCTGCCTAATAACGACTAAAAAAAAAAAAACTGCGGTTGACAACCCGCCTGCCTAACGTGGCAACTATTGCAAATACCCCCCTTATGAGGTTATCTATGGGAGAGGCCTATGTTCAGCAGTGGACTTTAATATGCTGAAACGGCAACAGGTATCCTTTTTGCGATACCAACTACTTACTACGTCTTATTATGAATAATTTTATAATTTTGAACCATAGTAGCTCAGGAGCTAAGCGTTCGCCATAAATTTTACGGATACACAGACAATCAAATACACATAGACGCCGCCAAATTATTCCACTCTCTAGCTGTATGCATTACAAAAGACGAAGCAAACCGTTTGGTTCTAATGCGTGCAATATCGACAACAAAGCGGTGAAGACCCGGCGACTGCCTGGTTTTCCGATGGTGAAAAGGAGAGGAAGGAATTAAAGCACCGGGTTGCTTGTATACTGTGATATATCACAGTATACAAGCAACCCGTGAAATAATGTAAAACGCCGTGAAATTAAATAAGAAAGTGTTTTATGCAACCAGACCTAAAAAAATCCAACTTCCCTTTTTACCCCCCAAAATAACTCCTTAAGCCGAAAATTTTAACATCACGTCTGTATTTGGGTTTATGCCAAATTTTACTCATTTTCGAGAAAGCCAGCTTAATTGGAGAATAGAATAAAATGGAATCATTTTTATTCACTATAATATATAACAAGTAATACTTATTTTAAGTCATTTATTATTTTACCACAAGTTTGGATTTTTTCCTCTGCCCCGGGGAACTTTACTTAACTTAATTTAAATATGAATCAGCAGGTAGCCATTACCTCATTCCTTAGAGTTATAATCATCTTGTTTTATTCAATAATATAATAACATTTTATGCAGCTTTTATTTTTATTAAAAACATAACAAAACTTTTATACTATTTTCTGGGTTTTTATTATAAAATCGTAGTAATACATTGCCCCATAAATATATACTTTGCTTTTTGTAGTCGATAAACTAGATTTAATAGCTTATATTTGTTCTAATTACTTACTGAATGAATATCGCTGTTTTTAATAATACTATTTTTGTTATGGTGTACATACAATGAATTTTCGTGAATATACTTTGAGGTCAAATATATTACTTAAAATTTTTGTCTAGGAGACATTTTCGTATATAGGTTATGGGTAACTCTTATGGCTCTTTTCTGCAAAACAAAGATAGTGTTTTAAGATGGTTTCAATGTCAGTTGCATTACTCCATAGCAAGATTCCATACGACATTATGCTTATGTAATACAAGCTGTGAGGCATTATTCCATCTAGGTCCTGAGAGATGACGACGCATCTGCAGCATTCTTAGTTTGAAGTAGGTTGTAGGTGTTCTTGAGCTGCAGTAGCCCCATACCGACGGACTATCTGTTCAATAAAAAAACACATCATATAAAACTCTCAACAAATACCTTTGTGGAAGACGAAGTTTTTATTTATTTATAATAAGCCAGTGCTTGACCACAATCCCACCACCAGGTGGCGATGTAGCCCTTGATGGTAAATCGCAATTTTTTTTAAATTAAGTTTTCGGTACTTAAATTTTCTTAAAAATAATTATAAATTAACTAATAGTAATATACGTGGATTAATAACGGATTCTACTGGAACATTTAAGGTGCAATTAATTGGCATACAGTTTAATTAAAAAAAGTTGATATTTTATGCTTTATAGCAAAGTAAAATTTTCGATAATTAAATTAAAAAATAAATAATTATAAGCTAACTAATAGTGATAGACCTAGAGCAATCACGGGTTCTACTGGAGCATTTAAAAGAAAATAATTGGTCTACAGTTTAATTAAAAAAGTAGATATTTTATATTTTATAGCAAAATTAAATTTTCGATAGTTAAATTTAAAAAAAAATTATAAATTAACTAATTGTAATAGACCTGGAGCAATTACAGATTCTACTGGAGCATTTAAGGAGCAATTAATTGGCATACAGTTTAATTTAAAAAAAAATGTTCTACGCTAACTTCCTTCTGGTTTACGTATCATATGAAATTTAACCCAAACATATTCAATACGTAACAGAACCTAACAAGTAGTGCCTATAATTCCTGGTAGTTTTGTTTTGAGGATTAAGTTGCTCGTTTGGTTACATACTGGGATGTGAATTTGATTCCGGAATAGTTTGCAGATTGACTAGATATTTGTGTTGTGAGTGTGTAATGCGTTGCGGATTTAGCTGCAAATTGGACGGAGGCTTCTATGGTATTAGGGCACGTAGTGTACATAACGCATGATTGATTCAAATCTTTCGATGCTGAATTTCCTCACTTCCCTGCTTAGGGAATAAAAAAGTATATTAAGTTATCATTACAGAGATTTTGAAATCGATTGTATAGGAGAATAATTTTTATTAGCATTGACATTTCTCAGTAGATAAAATATACCATACTAAAAAAACTAAAAATAAAAACTTAAATTATGATACAGTTCTACTCCCCAAGATATAGTGCGAAGAACCCTGGCTGTATTTCCTTTCTGAATGGCTATACTTAGCATTTGAGCTAGAAAAGAACCAGATATCTTATTACCAGCAGCAACGACATCCCTTGTCCTTCTCTGGTCCTTCACTGCTGGCCATATGAGGACACTCAAGGTCGCTCAGCGAGCTATGGAGAGGGCTATGCTTGGGGTTTCTCTGCGCGATAAACTTAGAAATGTGGATATCCGCAGTAGAACCAGAGTGACCGACATAGCCGGCATATAGCTCGAAGAACCGACAACCGATGGGGGAATAAAGGTTCTCGAGTGGCAGCCTCGTACCGATAGGCGAAGTGTGGGGCGACCCCCCCCCCCCACTAGATGGAGTGACGACCTGGTACGACATACAGGAACTTATTACTTAACTTCGGAAAGGACCAATAATCATCAGCCAAAAAATATACTGAATTAGAATGTAACGAAGAATCAATTATGCAATGTGTGGTAACCGCTGTTGCGGGTACCAAAACAATTTGCTAAGCGTATTAATTGTTGTAAAATTAGTCAAACACGTACTTTATTTACGTGATATGCCAAGCTGAAACGTATTGTGGCTACTACAAGATGGGTTTAGCTGAACCTGGGAAGGATCACGCTTATTTACGAGCGAGGGTGAGTATTCCATTTGAGATCTCAGATCAAACAACGCATTTGAATTTTGATTCTTGGTCTAGGATACATCTGTAGGTCAAAGGGCCACAGTATCTTATTTACTTTTTTCCTTTAACAGTTGCTAACACTAACACGTCATATTATATAATTACTTAAAGTGTTATAATTATTTGCTATGAATACTTAAAGATAAACTCCGCAAATGACACTGAACTTACTTCTGAATGTCAAATTTTGGTCTCTTCTACGTTACTGATAAACGGAAAAATAATGCTTTAGATTAAAGTTCGCCTTTGTAGAAACCGGAGGCAGTTTTGAATTTTAAGAAAAATTACTGATTTTTCACAAATTACAATCAGAAAATTTTTTGCAGAACATCGGATTTAAATTCAAGGATAATTCGCAATTTGTCCAGCCTAAATATTGATCAACTCAGGAGCGACGCTGCTCTAATTGATCTAGTTCCATTGGGGGCTGCTTCTTCAATAGAAGACAAAATTTCTTTTCTGAAAACCGTTATTCTGAATCTCTATAACGTCCATGCGCCAATTCGTCAAGTAAGACTAAAGCGTACGAGTGGCAATGCTGAGACGAGATCGGGCATTTCAGAAATACAAAAGAGTACGTACAGAAGAGAACTGGTCTAACTTTAAATTGCTAAGAAACAGATGCAATAAGATGGTACGAAATGCTAAACGCCGTTACATTCATGATAATATAACCAACACTTCGACTGCTGATATGTGGAAATTCTTAAAATCTCTTGGTCTCTTACTAAGCCACTGTCATCTGATAATAGTTCTCTTAATCAGAATGATGTAAATCGTCACTTTGTCTCAACTCCTACGTTGGACCATTTGTTAGATCACAAACTGTTGCTTCTATGCAACCTCTGACTATTCCTTTTTTCGAATTTTTTCCTGTTACTCAAGATGAAATAGCTAAAGTTGTATTAGCTATTAACTCCAAGGCCGTTGTGATGAGATCAGTAAATTAATGATTATTACATTACTTGACTTCCTTCTGTCAGCTATCACACATGTTATTAATTACTCACTGGACTCAGATCAGTATCCAACATTGTGGAAAAGAGCTCATATACGTCCTCTCCCAAAAATACCTAATCCTGAACTAACTAATCACTATCGTTCAATTTCTATTCTTCCATATCTCTCTAAAATTCTGAAGCCTGTGTATAAGCAATTATCTATTTTCATAAAAAAATATAACCTACTGGATATCTTTCAGTCAGGGTTTCACTCTGGTTACAGTACCACCACTGCACTTATTAAAATCACTGAAGACATTAGAAAAGGGATGGATGAACGGAAAGTTACAGTGGTGGCGCTTGTTGACTTTTCAAATGCTTTTAACACAGTCGACCACGATATCCTCCTATCCATTTTTTATTACCTCAGATTCTCATTTCCAGCCTTGGAATGGTTCTCATCCTATCTTCGCGGTCGTCAGCAGCTGGTTTCGTCAGGGGAGCAGTTTTCTGCTTGGGCTGACGTCGAAACTGGCGTACCGCAAGGCGGTATATTATCTAAAATATTGTTTTCGCTATTTATAAACTCAATATCTAATGATTTCAGTTGCTCATACCATCTGTATGCTAATGATCTTCAGCTATATGTGCAATGCAGTACCGATTATATAAATAATGGAATCAGGAAACTAAACATGAACTTAGAGGCCATCCGTGTCTGTTCACATAGATTTGGTGTTTCAGTAAATCCGTCAAAATGTAAAACAATGTTCGTTGGTAGCTCCAGAATGCTGAATATGATTGACTATGGAAACCTTGAACCAGTTTTATACATTGGAATTTCAATTCCATTTTCTCATTCCATAGTTAATTTGAGTTTGCACATAGATCACTCTGTGAACTGGGGAGTACAGATCTCGGGAATTAGTTGTAAAGTTGTTGCCACTCTACGTTCCCTTTATCGTTTTAAAAAAAGCTTTTGCTGGTTAATTCCCTTATACTTCCTATTATAGACTATGCAGATGTGTGCTATCCAGAGCTATCACAAAATCTTCTTAACAAGTTGGAGCGCCTTCTCAACAACTGTATAAGATCTATCTTCAACTTACAAAAATACGACCACATCACTGCTTTTCGTTCCAAGCTTAAATGCCTTTCTATTCGTCAGAGGCGTTGCTCCAGAATCTAACTCTTTTTTCTATATTAAATGATCCGACTTCTCCTTCTTATCTTAAAGATAACTTCCACTTTCGGTATTCAACTTTTGACCGTGAACCTCGTTTCTCTAATGTCCTTAAGATTCATATATCTCAGGATACTTTAATTCTTCATTTACAGTTCCCCGTTGATATAAGAAAAGCATCGAATAAGCATGCGTTTATGTGATGCAAGACTGGTCCGACAACATTTTCTTGAGGAAAACTCCATTTGACCTTCGATTTCTATTTTTATTTTTATTTATTTTTTATATATTATATATGCAATATAATTTATTTATTTATATTATTTTTCTATATGTATTATTAGTACGTATGCGAATATATTTTATGTTTATATACAATATATGTCTAGTAATTTAAAAATTTTACACCTACCAATTTTTACTTGTCTAATTCTCCCAGATTGACTGAGTAGAGAATGCCATAAGGCATTAAGTCCGCCCATTTTAATCCTTAGATTAAGGTGTAACACAATAAAGATTAAATAAATAAAATAATGATTAGTATTATTATACAATTGTTAAATAATAAAAATCAGTTTCAAAAATTTATATTTTTAGTCATTTTCACTTTCCGTATTAAACCCCAATTGTATTCTCCCATCATATTCTTGCTGTACTGCTCTTGGTAGCGTCGTTCAAAGTCCATCACATCTTGGAGAAAACACTCTCCTTGCTCGTCTGTGTAACATAAAGTTTATGGGACATTCTGCAGCCCATAATTTAAAAGCTTTTAATCATAGCTTCAATCAACTCTTAATAATTGTCAGCTCTGTTGTTTCCGAGAAAACAATTAACTTCTACTTCCTTAAGACTGAACTAGGCTTGTTTTTCAATAGTATGGATTAATTGTGTGAATTCATTAATGCTCATAATTTTTTTTATTTGTCGCCTGACGAAAATACCCTCTTTTACTTTAGATTTAGATAATTTGGGAAATAATCCTTTAAATATTCGAAAGATTCAGAATTTGATCCAGAGCTTTCACAAATTATTTCGTAAGACCCAATTTTATATACAACAATAGTTTTTTAGGCTCTTCAACTTGTTTCCACCTAACATTATGTTTCCATCTTGTTTTAAATTCTGTTATTTCGGAACTGTTGAAAAAATGCAAATATTTCAAATGGATTGTTAATTTTAAAAAAGTACGAAAATTCAGATGAATTGGGTTTAATCCTGATGATTTTTTCGTTTAATAATAACAGTTGTTGAGTATTGAATTTACAAAATATTAATACGTTCGAAACTTTTTTGGATTTGATAATTTTTACTTTTTTACCTTCATAAGTATTTTGCAGTTAACACAGGCAAAGTGAGATACCCAATTATTATCTTGATGCCTGATTCGCTGGTTAAATGGACTTCATAAGCGTCACAAAGTTTTAAATTTGTTTTTAAATATTTTTTTTCCTTCTTGCTTATAATAAATTCAAATTTTTGATAAAATTGCTGCCTGCTGCTCGTTAAATCATTTAAAATCTTCAAAACTTATTTATCGACATAAAACAAACTAAAGCAAACTAAAAAAGCTAAGAATGTATATTTTGGTATTTTTCGATGGCTAGCATCACAATTACAAAGGTCAACAAAGAAAACACAATTTTTTTTGGTTGGCTTTTGTAATCAATAGAAATCAGAAACTGAAAACAATAAATTGATCCTCACTAACATTAAAACAATATGTATAATAGTAAAAATAGTGCTACATATACTCAAAAAATATTCACTTAAGTCTAATTAACTTTAGGATTTTAGCTTAAACTTTTACGGATAGACTTAGAGAATATTCTTATCTTCATTATTAATTAAAATTAAAATTTTATTACAGTTAAATTGTACCTATGTACTCTTGTAAAATCAACGTAGTTTCTTTTTTATGCATGTGGTGCCTCCTGTAAGTAATGGGACATTTAGTTATAATAATTGTGATGTCATTCCATATGTGTGTAACAGTAATAAAAAAAAAATCTTATCATCGGGTGAACAGTGTGTTCGTTTGTCAGTGCGTGTTGGTGTTTGTTTCTATAAAAGATATGAATTTTAGGATAACATCATCACAGCTACAATCACCGTTATCTGTATTAGTAATCACAATGCTCCAGGGATTAAATTTTTAATGTTTCATCTATAACTATAATAAAAATTAACATACACGAGTTAATGGTAAAAAACGTTTGATGTGTGGCGTGGGGGTATTTTGATTCCTTAAGTTTCTTAATACCGTACCGAAAAGCGAAGTGTAGGGCGGTCTCCGACTAGGTGGAGTGACGACTTATGACTGAAGTAGGTGACTCAGGACCGTACTTTCAGCAGCATTGCGTTAGTTCTGAATAGAATTGGCTTTGTTTAGCAGAGGATCTGTAATGATGATGATGATGATGATGATGAAGTTCCTCAATTATGTTCGAACTTTTTCTTGTCTTTGCGCTTAATGGATCCAGAATCTTCTTTTTATTTATTTTAACAAAAAGTATTGTCGGTATGCCCTGCTGCAGCAAAAGCTGCGTCCAATTTGATCATCATATCAACTATTTTGAGATATATAGTATAGATATGATGAGTTAGTATTTAGTAATAATATTCATGTATCGGCGGAATAAGAATATTCCCTACCCATAGCATCCCGTGGGTGTCATAAGAGGCGACAGAGGAAAATAAATCAGGAATAGCCAGCAGCGCCTCAACTGAAAAATTAAAAAACTGCAGTTGCCAACCCGCCTGCCAAGCATAGCAACTATTGCAAATACTATGTGGCATTTTGTGTTCAGCGGTGGATTTTTAATTTACATTATTAAAATACTAAAAGTACTGCTTATTGTGTGGAATAAAAACTGATTTAAACAATTTTCAACACGCATTTATTTACGGCTTTTGGGCTGTCAATTAATTTTAAAACAACCGAGGTTTTCAATGGTAAATCAATTCACGTTCCATTTTAATCAGATTAAGTCTGTGTGATATAGTTCTGACAACGTTGTCAGTTATTGCAATTTTTATTATCATCAAAATAATTAAGGTCACTGGAAGTCACAGAAGACCAAAAAACCATTTATATATATTGACATACATAATAATTGAAAACAATATTAAAAACTATAATAAAAAAAAAACTAAAACTAGTAATTTAATTATCAAACAGTCCTACTCCACGCGGTATCGTGCCAAGAACGCTGGCTGCGTTTCCCCGCTGAATGGCTATACTTAGCCTTTGAGCGAGAAAAGAGCCAGGCTTTTATCACCAGCAGCAACGACCAGCCGCGGATGGAGTTCCTTTAAGAACTTCACCGCACGTGGAACCCACGGACCGATAGTCTTTACAGCAAATGGCACAAATATGTAGTCGTCTCTCAGAGACTCATATTTGCGCCACTTACTCAGTTCAGCTGCCTCTGATGCCGCCCCGGCTCTAAACGAGGTACCCCTGAGATGAGAGGCCGCCAAAGTGTCTACGCAAGTAGCATCCCACACTAGGGCTTTACCTCTCTCCTTAGTTTGGAGCTGCCGATTATAAAGGATGACATTATTTTTAAGCATAATGCAAATAAGACTTTAAATAAGAAATTTTATGCACCCATTATTATTATTACCATTGTAGACAAGCAACGTATTTCGGTAAATGACTTCTCTATTAAAATTATTTTCATCAATATGGTGAATTCTGATCATTGACAAAAGTTTTGGCTAGTCAACACAACCATTTTGTTTCTTGGATCTTTGATAGAAACAAAATGGAAATATGTATAATCTCTTCAATAATTGTCATACCTTTCATTGAGAAGTCCACTGCTTAACACAGGCCGCCACCACTGATTTAGTTATTGGGAGGATATTTGCCATAGTTGCCACGCTTGCTGCCGTACCGCACTTTTTTAATATTTTTAGTTGTTATCAGGAAGATGTTGCTGTTCAGCTCCTGGTTCATTTCCCTCTGCGGCCTCTTCATGACTTATATTGTGAAAAATACTTACTCATTACATTCATCGGGATGAATTAATAAAACAGGTATTGTAGTAAAATCAAGTCAACTGTGCGCTCGTTTGTCACTTTTATTTATATATAAATATTTGAAAAAAAATCAAGCATTCTTCAGCATTTTAATTCACTCAAACATACAAGAACGACGATCACGTCCACAAACCTATGCATGTGTGTGTGGCAGTTGTTTACGATGTGTTTGTTTCATATTTTTTTTCAAAATGGTGCTCAACTGGACGGGAAATATACGACATCGATATAGAAAAGGTTTAAATGGCAAATAAATCATTCACCTTTGATTTGCCGGCTATAAAGTCATAATGGCAGTTAAGCTTAACCTTAAGCACTGTATTCAATTACCTCAGTGATTAATTAAGATAAACATTTGAAAAGAGAGAGTTGACGAGTATGCTTACGTAGGATAAATTGTCCGAATAAGTAAATCCAACTTCGCCAAGAAATAGGCCGTAAGGTTTACCTTTCAGTGAACTCAGCTGTTAAGTAGATAAAACGTCAGACGGGTTAAGTTGCTCCCTATCGCTGGTCTAGATATTCACGATTGGAGTAAACGGGATGGTTATACTACCATTTGCCGTAATTAATTAAAAAAAAATCACATTTTCAGTGACAGAGACACACTCACTCACGCCTTATGGCACTCATGGGATGATATTGGCGATAGGTTCCTTAATGCGCAACTATTCGACAAAATTAATATTTTAAATGCTTATAAATAAAATTGAAGTTTCTGTTTATAATATTGAAATAGCTGGCTTCTAGGGTTATTAACATGCTATTAGGACATAAATAACCATTTTTAAAATGTTTGTCTGTTTGTCTGTCGGTCTGTCTGACCCGGCTAATCGTCGGAATGGCTGAACGGATTGTGTTGAAACTTAACGAACAGATAGAGAACAATGCCAGGAGGAATATAGGCTATATGTTATCCGAAAAAATGAGATTAATGGATCCGACTCAGGTGAAACCAGGGCGGATTGCTAGTAATGAATATAACAATTATTTTAATTGACAAAACTTTCGGTCATATATCACATAGATTCAATTTGAATTAAGTAAAACGCTTATTAATTTATCATTGAAAAACCTCGGTTGTTTTGTAATTAAGTGACCGCCCAAAAGCCGCAAATAAATTAACAATGATAATTTTTGTTGTTAGTTTTCATTTCACTTTTTAAAGTAATTTTAGTACAGTTGAAAATTAGCCCCTTATTAGAGAAGTAAGGCATATTACACTGTACGTCTATAGGTACATAATATTATAATACAGTGTAGTATTTTATTTACCGTGTTCAAATAAATTGAGAATTTTTCAATAAAGAATAAGGATGACAAACGAGCACACATACACAGACATCTACACCTATCCTCGGTTAAGAATTAAAATGCAGATGCGTTGTCACCCCTGCGGATTAAGACGGCCTCATATACAGTAAAAAGGGTCGCCGGTTCTCTACACTCACCATACAAAACACAGCAGCATTAAGCTGCTACTTTATGACAGTACTCTTTGAGAGCGCGTTCCTTCCCCGTTCGAGCCGACCCAATCATTCTATGACCATAACAATGCTGCAGCATGGCTCCGCCACATAAAAAAGTATATTGATCCGTTGGGCTTTGTCGGTTACGGTTCTACTGTGTGATATACTTATCAATACATACATATTTTTAAAACAAACATACATACATACTACTAATAATGACACAATTTTCTCAGTGCTCATAGAGCTATGAACGCTGAATAAAGGTAGAGGCAATCGTTTGTCTGCGACAGGAGTAATTCATGGCGAATAATTTGAAAGCAATAAATTAGAGAGCATTGCAATGTTAGATTACATAGGCTTAAATGGTCGCACAGTTGCAAATTAACTAATGGGCAATGCCAGCGCAAAAACACAATGACGATAAATACCGCAATGCGCAAATAGGAATATTAAAATATAACTCTACTATAAATAATTTAAAAATATTTTTAAAATATTATTTCTTATTTTGTTTCTGCAAAATTTGTTCGAGTTTACTGAAAAATTTATTCTCCGTTGATTTCATCCTTTTTTTAAATTCAGTGTTATAAATTTAATAGCCTTTTCATATCATACAGAAATATCACTAGATGGCCGCTATGGTTTTTGTTTAGGAGTTCGTCTGGATAGTTACCATCCTCTTACTATTTCTGATTTCACTGCTTTGTTTCGGTCCGAAGGGTATAGAAAACCGTTATAATTACAGGTTGTAAGGCGTCCCATCTAAGTCTTGTGAGGTGACAAAGCATCTGTAGCCTTCTTTGTTTGAAGTTAGTTGCAGGTGTCTATGGACTGCATTAGCCACTTACCATCAGATCGACTATAAGTTCCTTTGTAATTTCGGTTTTTACTTTTCTTTACATTAACTTTATTGCAATTTAATACGAGTTTTTAAGTATAAGATTTTGGTGCAGAAATTAATGATATGTGAATCCGAAATCGTTTATGATATATGAAGAACAGAACAGACCATCTGTCGGACGAGGTGATATAGGCTAATATTTTATTTTTATTTTATTTCTCAGTATAATGGCAGAAACCCTTACCCCAGTAGTACGATAGTAATTATGTTTCGTTTTCCAGGCTACTGAGAAAAGTGCACAAAATTCTTTAAAGATACATATATAAGCCTACCAGCACAACGTAGTAAAGTAACTGTATGCATCTATGATCAATGCGTTCAAAGACAGCTTTAAGAAATACATTTATTTTCAGTCGTTGTCTCGCTTGACGTACTAGTAATTATTTCTATTTTCTCTGATGTTAGTGCTGTTAGCCGTGGAACCTTATGAACTAAGCGCTCGCTGTAAATTTCACAGCACGCGAGCAACCCGTGTTCGAACACCGCTGATGCCAAAAAAATTGTTAATTACAATTTTCAGTGCCGATTGACCACGTGCTCGGCGGTGAAGGAATCGTTGTGAGGAACCCTGCATAAGAAATTAAAAATAGATATTTCGACGACGGCTACTTCCTTACTTTAAACCCTCTCAGAAATGAGAGCCCAGGTGTGGGACGTAAATTGGCTTTAACTTTACTTTAACTTTAAGCTGTTAGTCAGTCGTCTTTTACATCTTCTTCGAACTCAGGGCTAGTAATAACTCGTAAATGTGGTGGCCAAACTACAAACACAATTTTCACCATTTGAGCTTGGTTTCCATAAGTTTAAACTGCAAATCTGTTTTTAATATGTCTCCTTTTCCCTTTACAAAAAATACAACTAAACTCCGAAATATGGCACTTTGTGCACATTTTAGATTAAATTTATTTAAATAATATACAAGCTGGTCCGACAGTCGCTTTTCTGCCCTTTCTGTTAAGTGGCGCAATAAGTTTATTTTCGAATATACATTTCCGGACTTTACACTGTTTAAATATTTAACTTGTTTTAACTCGACCAATGTGCCGCCTATCGTCCAGATTTTGTAATTTTCTGTCTTGGCACTTAACCAATATTATTTTGAATATGAGTTATTTTTGCCTTGAAATACAGATTTTATAATAATTTGACTACAGCGCCCCCTATCTGATCCTAATATAGCTATGAAACATCGTCTGACAAACAAAAAATGTCAATCGATCATGTCGTTCACAAGTTACACGATCACTAACAGACGATGTCATCCTGAACGATTGCAGCAAGGACTTATTGTCCTATACTGAAACACTGGGTACGCGTGGTGTGTTAAAGTATAGGATAGCGAGACATGTAATATATATTTTTTATTTATTATAACTCCAAAATATACTAACATGGTATTATCGTAAAAAAGAAAGGTCCAAAATAAATATTTATGTATTTATTTATTTCTATATATAAAAAACACGAAACAAGCTCGATTGATTCTGATGAATTTTTTGTGTGTATTTGAGTGGGTCACTGGATGGTTTAGATTCACAATTGAACCCGGTAGGTGGAGCTTTTGTCGAGATCCAGAAATCACCCGTGGAAGGATCGCTAGTATAACATAAATATGGAACTTTGTAGTCGTATATGTATATACAGTATCTGTTTATCTATACATAGATCGTGTATGTTATAAATTATTTACACTTTCTACACTTTTGTTGACTTGGTCCATTAATATTTTTGTACTTTTGCAGAGAAGATATTGTATATGCTGTAGCATAATTTACATTTCTGGTCGGTTTAAGTCAATATAATCTAACATCACGACGCATACTAATTTATTAGTGCGAAATTATTCACAGGGACTAAGTCGTGACCTGACAAATGATTACTTGGACCTTCAACTAATATAATTGGGCTTTGTGGAAACTAGAACTTTGTTAAATATTTCACTATCTAAAATTAATTCTGAATATTTAAACGTATGCGGTCGCAAGCCAGAATTCCATAAATCAATACTTCGGTTTTGCCGAGTTTTGTTGAAGTAGATTTTATGAAAGTATTTTTACATGTATTTAAAATGGGTTTTTTTTTAAATTTAAAGTAAAGAAAAGGAACAGCTTTTATGCATACGTCCCAAAACTGAGCACATGTATCCGCGCATTTCTTACTTTGAGCAGAAAAGAGCCGCCTGCTCCGCCTTTTGTTTAATGTTACTTAAAATTGCAATCAACAATAATTTCATAGGTGCTGGCGCGGAGCTATCACGGCTCTACTAACTAATAAAAGTTACAAGTACTTTCTAATATATTAATATATCAATTACAGTTCCCTTTACAAGTACACTTACGGAACATAAGCCTTCCTCAAGTAGTGCCACAAAGAACGGACCTAAATCACCTGCGTCAATTTCTTGCATGTCTTTCAGATCGTCACGCCATCTAGTTGGGGGGACGTCCTACACACCGCTTTCCGGTTGTCGGTTGGTCGCGCTATATAGTCGGCCCAATGCCACTTCAGCTTACTGATCCGTTTGGCTATATCGGTTACTTTGCTTCTGTTGCGGATTCATCAACGGTGATAATGCAATTACTTTACTTACCTAATCGGACAATTTTTGTCAACATATTTCTCTATAACGTCTAGCGTAGTGTTTCGAACAACTACAGCATAAGAGTCCTTTATTTTGTTCATGTTCATGTTCATCTTAAGTCCTATTTGTTGGGAGACACTTTTGAAGTCAGGGCACAGTGCCTAGGTCCTCCAGCGATGTTGTGACTATTTCGTCGGCAAATCGAAAGTGAGTAGAATATTCACCATTGATGCCGATACCATATCCCTTTATAAATTTGAAAAGGATATTTCGATTAATGTGCGTATTATTCTAACATATAATATACTCATATAAATTCGTTCCTTCCTATTGATTGTTAATTTTTGCAACTACAGCTGTAATATATGTAGTAAAACCACGCAACTGCTATAGCTGCAGTATATGTATTGACTCGACTGTGGAATGGCCACGCTCTTATAAAATTTCTTAATTTTTTCTTTAGCCTCTCAAAAGACCATTTTTGCACCTGAGCCTCTTGCGTTGTTGGAAGGATTTGCTTTAATCGTCACACTTACCAAGCGGTTAGCCATTGCAGTACCAGACAACTCGCTCCTTTGACGATGCTCCACGTCGCCGGTCTTGGTATTTTACGTCTAGCGTAAACGAGATGGATATACCGCCATCTATCGGAAGTCACGAGATCTTTGTGGAATCGCCCATACCTCTCGTAAAACACACATGGAAAGATTTAAGATGATTGGCTATCTAATGCCGCCTCCACACGGCAATACATACTCACAAAATACCAGCGTAAAATAGCAGCAGCCTAATGCTTTTGTATGCTTCTGTGTCGGGCATATCGAGTGACGACGACCGGAAATCCTATTTTCGTGACGAAGTGCCCCATCTTAGACCTTAGGGTAATAACGCATAAATGAATTTTAAATTTTCGAGCGAGGATAGATTTAGATGTCTATACCATATTATATTCATTTAGCATTAGTTTTTTGTGCTTGATTGTCACCTTACGTTTTAAAAAAAAATTACCAATATTTATCTAGCATAACCTTTGGCCCATGCCTTTTGCGGAGACCAGAGCGTACAAAAATCACGACAAATTACGTCAAATATTAATAAAACTAGAAAAATAAGTTACGAAACCGAATTGTTATTGTTATTCTGGTTTATGTAATTGATTTTCATTATATTATACCGAAGATGACTATTAGATTATTATATCTCTGTTAGTTATCTGAGCACGTGCGAATTTTATGTTTACACTAACGCCGACGGAATATCGGTGCCCGTTGATACATAATTGAAATAAACTGCTATTGATATCGATACCTACTTTTATTGTATCATACATAATTATTTATATTAAGTTTTGGAAAGCACACCTTACTTCGTTCGTCGTACTTTCAGAACTATTAAATTACAATTCTTGAGTGAAATAGTCTTGATTGGATATAATATCGGCACAAAAATCTAAGACTATCTTTGTTAAAAATAAAGTATATAATTTTCGATCCGTACTAAGAAATAGGAAGAGATAAAGATAACGTTTATAAAAAATTGTTAGGCAGATCTCTAAAATTAAAGTATAAGAGATCTGCATAACAATCATTCTTCTATGTACTTGAGTGTCAATTCTGTAGCGCAAACACTTGTAGCACTATGATATCTACACAGTTAATAATGACCAACAGTTTAAAAGAAATAACCGAACAAAGAATAGACAACGCTTACATTTGCATTGATATATTTTATAACGTAATATTATCATACTCAATTGCGTACGAAAGGCCTAGCGATTATTGTGCCTGGTTACTATACCATATGGATTTCGGTTTGAATTACAGCTGCAGCTAGTATTGTTGTTTTCTGCTATTTCCGCTTTTGGGTCTGGACTTCGTGCTTTTTTATAGAATTATGTGTGACCGACAAGGTCACCCATAATTCTATAAAAAAATACCGTTGCTGCATAAAATCCAAGCCGTGAAAAAAGTTTTACACAAATATATAATCTGTCGTTAACACGACTTCATTTAGTTGTAGCACAAACGGATCCGTCGATCAGGTAGGGTTACGCTCTCGCAGAATATCAGCGTAAAGTATCAGCTTAATACTGTGTTTCGTACGTAGTGTTGAGAACCCAAGACCATTTTTACTGGAAACGAGGCATTCCATCTTAGTCCTTTTTTATTATTTTTGTTTAAGTACTAGATAGTAGGACTTCTTTTCTGTCTAAGAGTCCGTTTAGGAAAGTACCTAGGTACCACCCCTCTTACCTATTTCTGCCGCCAAGCAGCAGTAGCTGTACTACTGTGTTCTGAAGGATATAGAGAGCCAGCATAATTACCAACCTTTAGGGTTTACATTTAAACCAATTAATTACATTACACCATAGTCCTCAGAGGTGAAAACATTAAATAGCTTACTTTGCTAAAAGTTAGTTACAGGTGTTCATGGGCTGCAGCAGCCACTCACCATCACGTGGACTGTGAGACTGTTTGTTACTCCAATGTTATAAAAGAAAAAACATTGAAGAATAGGTTTTTTAATAACTTATTTTTCTTTTCCATTTGAGTCCAATCTAGAAAACCTCTATTGTTTGATAGATATCACCTCTTCAAATAAAAATATTAATTATTCATTCCTTTTACAGAAACAGTGTCTAACTTTGTACTCGGTAATTAATTTTCAAGTTACCAATTCTGTTTGAAAGGGATACACAGACTCGGCACAGTTGTAATAATTTATTGAAATCACTGACTTAACGATATTACTTCCAAGTGTACAGGAATTAGAGTAACATAAACTTCGGTAGGTTTTCAATGTCCAAACAACATGATAGTTTATTGTGATACACATACAATAATATTGTACCTGTTGCAATAATATTACCAAAGTAATATTATTCATATCAATCTCGTTGGGATTTTTTGCTTGATAAAGGTTACCCTAACATTAGAATTTTCTTTTGTATCTTGTATCCACTGCTTCCAGTTTACGCACATAAATTGCATAATTAAATAAATTGTATCCAGATTCGGAAAAAATATTTGTAGGCCAAACAAATACTTGTTCCGTTTGGGATTCGAGACCGCGGCCCTGATCGCCGCAAATCAATGCTAAGCTAATACTGTATTATGTTTTACTGATAGTACGTCACACAATGTTCACACTCAAAATGCTGTGGGCTATCCTTAGTTCACGATAAGAAAGGAACAATTTCTGACAATACAGTACAACACGTTTTTTTAGAATAGAAATAGAAATGGATTTATTTATACAATAAAGATTATAAAATAAATAATAGTTATTGAAAGTCATTCTTATGTTTATTTTGCCCTGGTTCGGATAATACCCCTTTTTTGGGAAGAACCACCAAGAAACCCAGCGGGACTTTTGAACTATACAAATAATTATAATAGAAATACGAGTGTGTTCTACACTCGTATTTAGAAAAAAAGTAAACGTAAAAGTTTCGCATGGCAGAGATCACCTCAATCTCAGTTTTTTTTTAAAGAATAAAGGTGACAAGCGAGCACACAGGCCAACTGATGATAAGATAAATAGAGAAAATCAAGATTTAAACTCATGGACAAATTTAAAGGAACGCAAAAAAAAAAGGTTTAATTTCGAATATTGTAATATTTTATTTTTATTTATTTATTTAATCTTTCATGCACACAGTTGTACATATGGCGGACTTAATGCCATAGGGCATTCTCTCCCAGTCAACCATTAGGCTAAACAGATATAGACAAACAAGAGGCGGTGCAGCAATAATCAAAATAGAAAAGAGCTAAAAAAAATTGTATATACATATATATATATACACACACATACATACACATATATACTTAAATACACACATATATATATATATAAATATATGGATACATATACATGCATAGTACATTTTATATACATAATATATATAAATATTATATGTCAGAACAAATATCAAATATACATTATTAAATAAATAAAAATAAGAGTTGAGTTGGTTCAAACTTGCAACGATTTTTTCACATGCTTTCGGACTTGATTTTTAAAAACAAACTTATTGGGAACTTTTTTAATGTCAAGAGGTATGTCGTTCCAGAGTCTGATGGCCGTGAGGGCGAAAGAGTGAGATAAATAACCAGTACGGTGTAAAGGAGTGAGCAACTTAAGATTAGCCGAAGAACGGAGAGAACGATTATGAGAATCTCCCAGGTATTGAAATTTGGATTTCAGATACTCGGGAGCACATGGATCGTTCATAATTGTGAAAAGGGTGCAGAGTATTCTAACATATCTGCGCTGACGGATAGGCAGCCAATTTAGCTGGGCACGAAAAGAAGATACAGTCGTATTTACGAAGACCATAAATGTATCTGATGCAGTTGTTAAGTAGACGATCCAATGTATTAAGGTGATGTTGAGACAGGTCTGAGCAAACACATCGACATAATCAATAATCGGTAGAATAAGTGACTGGACAAGTAAAATCTTAGTATTGGTGGGAAGAAAGTTTTTAATCGATATAGAGATCGCAAAGTTCCAGTTGTTTTGCGACTCACCTCCTGTTTATGTTTGTTCCATGTTAAGCAACCATCAACATACAGACCGAGGTTCTTTAAGTGGGGAGAGAATGGTATGACATTATTTTTAAACATAATTGATAGTAGGGTGGGCATATCTAAATTCGATAATAATCGTGGGCTACCTAAGATTATGGTTTCATTTAGATGGGTTCACGTTTATGCCAAACACAGTGGACCATTCGGAGATATATTTTAAGTCATCGTTTAATAATGAGATAGCATTAGAGATATTTGAGTGTTCCACTTGCGCATAACTGCAGATCATCGGCATATAGATGGTAAGAGCACTTGAGATTTAATGTGATGAGATTGATAAAATTGAAAACAGAAGAGGAGAGACTATACCGCCTTGAGGAACGCCAGTAGACACATTACACCAGTCAGATAATATATGTCCAGTGCGCACGGCCTGTTGGCGCCCTCGAAGATATGAAGAGAACCATTCCTCAGCAGAAGAGAGATATTCAAATGAGAAGAAGAGCTAACAAGATATCATGATCAACAGAATTAAATGCGTTAGAAAAATCAATTAAGATGAGGACGGTCAGTTTTGATTTTTCCATTCCTCTCGGATATCTTCCGTCACCTTGAGAAAGAGATGGTTGTAGAATGACCAGGGCGGACCCGACTGATAAGGGAAAGAATATTATTTGAGAATACAAAAGAAGAAATCTGTTTATGAGCAACAGCTTGAACCTTAGAGAAAAGGCAGGATAGAAATTGGTCTGAAATTGGATATAGCGCTGCAATCAGTCGATTTAGGAATGGGAATAATAAAGGCTTTACGCCAGAGAGTTGGGAAAGCACCATTGGTCAGAAAAGTTAATGATATGAGTTATCACGGGTAAAACAGCATCCAACACGTGCATAACCATTACCCTACTCAAATCATCACAACCAATGGCTTTCGATTTAATAGAAAGAAATTGCTGCGTATCTCGCCTTCGTCTACAGGAGAAAAAGTGAAGTTTCGTGAGAATAAGGAGGCATGGAAGATATAAATGAGATAGCATTAGCTCTAGAATTATCAGAAACTATTTGAGAAGATGAAAATGACGATTAAAATCGTCGGGAAAAAGGTGATGCTATTATAGTCAAATTGCGATTTTCCATATCCAAGCGATTTGAGAAACTTCCATATATCAGCCGAAAATAAATTAAGTACTTGTTCATGGATATATCAGCGTTTAGCAGCTCTCACCATCTGATTACATCGATTTCTCGCAGCTTTATATGCCTGCCACTTTATATCAGTGCGAATCTTCTTAACACGAAACATTCTGTCGCGTTTGCCATAGCCATTCTTACCCCAGTCGTGATCCTCGGAACAGGAGGACGCTTAAGTCGAACGACACGCTTAGGGGCATGTTCATTATAAAGTCCTAATATGTTGCTGTTAAAGTCGACTTTTTTATCAACTGTGGATGCAGTATATACAGATGACCAGTTAATAGCATCCGCATCACACTTAAGCTTGTCTATATCTAGCAGCTTCGAATAGCGATAGATACGGATAAAGGCTTGGGAGACTTTAATTTATATGACAGGAAAAGCATGTCATGCCGTGAAAATCCAGAAGCAGGGAATTGTCTATAATTGACAACGTGTTCAACGGAGGAGACGGCTATAAGGTCGATCCGGTGTCAGCAGAGTAGAAGTTGTGATGTGTTGCATTTAGAGGCAAAATAGTGAAATTATGCGACATCATGATCGACCTCAGTTTGCAAGATTTGAGAGAAACCCCTAATAGGTCAGTGTTAAAATCTCCCATCATAATGTGATGTGTTTAGGCAGAGCTGAAAGGCAACAAATTTTCTTCCAAATCGGGAAGTCCAGGTGGACAGTAGACAACTCAAGAAAAACTTCCTCTTGACATGCTTCGACAAAATGTATTCCATTGAACCGGAATAGAGAGAAGACGTGTTTAATATTTTATAAGGTATATCACTACGCAGATATATAGCGACACCTCCGCCCTTTTACCAGTGCGGTCGTTACGGGTAAAATATAACCTGGAAGACTATAAGACGTGGACGAGAGTTCAGGCTTAAGCCAGCTTTCCGATATGAGTATAGCATGAACTGCACTATAAGAAGAGAAAGTATCCAGGAGCTCCGTATGATGTTGAGGAATACTTTGTGCATTTAAATGGCAAATGTGAAAACAGTTTAACAATTTTTGAGATTCTTCATATATTAATGTACGTAGCGTAGCAGACTCATCCGAAGCATCAGTAAATGAAAGGGAAGAGGAATTGTTGCAAGTAGAATAAAAAGATTCATCATCTGACATTAGACAAAAATATTTAAAATAAATAAAATAATAATGATACTAATAATTAAATATATATATAAATGGATATAAAAAAAAATATGTTTATCTACATACATCACCCTCCGGCTAACTGTTCACAATCTTAATTGTAACACCAGAAAAAAAAACAAATACAAAGTTACAACAAAATAGAAGAAAAAAAAACAAAAAACAATAAACTTGCAAAGCAATTAAAAGCAAACAAAGAAAATAAAAAAATAAACAAAATACTAAATAATTATTACACTAGAATATTACTTGTAGCTAAAATAAAGTTATATCACATATAGCTTACATGTGCTATCAATAACAATATAGTGAAGTATGGCAAAAGCCATGTAATCAATGCCAAAACATAGCAAGCTGTGATCTGTGAATATCATCTGACATCTGTGAATATCATGTTTTAGTTCTGCAAAGTATTACATTAGTGTTGTATGTGGGTAATTAAATTTAATATATAACCATTCCAGTATCAATGCAATTATACCTACTTGTTATCAATAATAATAGGACAAATAACAAGAACAGATAACAGCTTACAAGTTAAATCAAGCATGAGAATAAGCAAAGTCAATGCAAGTTACTTGTTGCGAATTGCTGCGCTTGGCCCTCGTCGTCAACTTTGGTGCGCTATCACTATTAACATTCGATGGAACTTTCTTGGTCGTAGAATCAGATGGTTGATCCGATGCAGCAGACTGTTCATACTGCGCAATGAGCTCATCGAGGTCCTTGGTGTCCGTCAGTCGATGGCGCTTACCACTAGGCAACGAGATATACCATCAAGTGACCAAACTTGTCTGATACCAAAGTGCTTTCGTGCAGCAATGAATAAATTTGACGCTGACGAGTAAGGAACTCGAAAGCATATGATACCTTTCAACTGTGTCTTCTTCAGATGGTTGACTTAATGGACTGATCACTAAACCGTATCAGGACTGGTCTTGCACGAGCTTCGAAACTGCACCCAGACGATGGCAAGCCACAATGGAGCTTGAAGAAAATTCCTGTGGTTGAAGCTTATCCCAGGACAGTTACCACTTTATCTAAGATGTTTTCATCAGATGATTCCGGAACTCCATTTAGCAGCAAATATTTTCTCCGATGCCGCATCTCAATATTGTCAACAGTTTGACTAACCTCATTGATCTTCTGATGTAGTAGTGACATGATTTGCCAAACATTATCCTTAAACGCTTGAAAGTCACTTGAGAGACTTCAAGTCAGGAGCCAGGTGGCAGATTTTTTTATGAGTTCTTCAAATTTTGCCATACGTTGATTGAGAGAAGCTAAAGCAGCTTTTTGGATATTTGCTAACTCAGCAATAGAGGACATTGTCTTGAAAACTTATCTTCTGGTGTGTTGTGAAAAACAAAAGTGAGTGGTAGGAGGGTGATGCTTTATCACAGTTTAACCATTAAGGTGAGTTAAACCCACAATGTATGTAATTAAATACACAAAAATATTAAAAACTGTAAACTAATAAACTGTAAATTACTTTAAAATATCAATAAATACTAATTTAATTATTTAGAGCAATGTGCACATTATTTTACACCTACCGCCGAAAAATGATATGAGTTATCACGGATATGAATTATCGTACGTACTGGCCACAAACATTAGTAAAAGCTATAAAATAGTTTGGGAATGTTTTTTTTTAGAATTTAATTTGTTTTTATGTAATTAATATAAAGAACAAAATTTTAAGAGCGAAGCAATAAAGAGTTGGAATTGTATTGTATATTTTACAAATACAAAAGAAAAAATATTTGGTACCCTGATTTTGATCGTATTTTAGTCGTGCCCCTTATTTATCTTTACACAAATAACTCATTAAAGAACTCTTTAACCTTATCCATAAGATTAAAAACATTGAGTTATTATGTACTACGTACTAGAGGCGACACTGCACTAAGTTCCCCCGTTCCCCGCTGTCCCATTCAACTGCGGCGATATCACCGCACTTTACTCAGTCGCTCGCCAGGCGCTAGTGGTGTGTTTTAGATATTGCACAAATAATTCAAGAAATGTTAGGAAATACCTAGGAATAACTTTTCATCGGTGAGTAAGATACTTAATTAATAAAAAAGTACTATAGATTAATAATCAAACAAATTATTCTAAAGACGCCATCTCGGGTCATGGAATATAGATTATGAAATTAATTTGTTCAGATGCGACGTTTCTGTAGGTACTTAAGTCTGAGAAAATTTGTGCATAATATAATATGTTTTTTTTGTAGAAACAAATATAAGTATTCATAATAAGGCTAAATTTCTTATATTTAAATTTGCTGATTATTAATAGAACTGGCGTTACTTATGAACTATTAAAGTTGGAAAAATTTATTGCCATATCCGTTTAAAATAAAATGATGTGTCTTACCTAGTTTTAAGAACACCTCCCGCCCTCCCTTTATTGCGTGCACTATCCTCGTCACCACTAATCCCAGCACCACTACTCCCACCACCACTAATCGCTCACTTAGCGGTCAGCCACCGTAGAGTCTACTATACCTGAAGATGCCTCGTGTAGAGGCGAAACACGTGTCGTATTGTCGTCGGTGGAGTGTCATTCCTAGTGTAGTGGTGGTGGGAGTAGTGGTACTGACGGGGATGGTGCACGCAATTGAGGGAGGGGGGGGGTCAAACTAGGTAAGACACATCATTTTATTTTATTGAGCGGATAATGGCAAAGTAAAATTTTTCCAACTTTAATTTGCTGATTATTCTTTTATTTTATTTTTAGATTTCCACGTCCAAGCCATGAAAACAGGGAAAAGTGGAATAAATTCGTCCAATTTTAACTCTCGCGTGCCCAACATTTATGAATGACTCTTATTCTAATCTAAGTAAATATATTTGTAAATTATATGTTATATCAATAAGTTTTGTTACACATATACATTTAGTATGTTTTTTATATTTTACATAGTTACCTTTAAAATAAACATAAACATAAACACTCACGCCTGTCACCCAGAGGGTAGGCAGAGACTACAGACTTCCATTTGGCATGATCCTGACACATCTCTCTCGCCTCCTTTACATCTTATACCTACGCATGCATGCTCGTCGGTCAAGGGTACATTTAATCTGGCCCATCTTCAATATATCGCCAATTTGGTCGATAAACTATCGTCTGAGCGTCCCTTCCCGACTCTGCCGTTCACTTCTGCAACATAAATTTGCTTTGTCACTCTTCCTCGTTCATTATTTTTACATGACCAAACCACCGAAGCATTCTATTCTTAATCCTGCAAACTCACATCATCTTGCAAACCACAATTTTCTCTTATCACACAATTTCTCACCCTGTCATTCAGATTCAGCCCTAACATACTCCTTAATGACCGCATTTCTACAGCATTTATTCTACTCTCATGCTTCCTGCCAGACCCAACTTTCACTACCACATTAAAGTAGGGACTAACACAGCATTATGAATTGCCAAACGCCTTTTGACACATTCTGACTCTTCATAATAGCGTGTAGAGCCCCATTCACTCTATTTCCTGCGTTCACCGTCGTTCTATATCCCTATCATATCTACCATCCCTGCTAAATAAACATCCCAAATATACAAACTCATCCACTTGCTCAATCAACTCCCTTCTATTCTTATTTCATAACGTTTTACTTTCTTCTTTTCAAAACCATCACTTTGTCTTACTTGCGTTCACTTTCATACCCTTCTTTAATGACCGGTTCATTAAAGTAATCCATTTGCAACTCGGCCGCCGACGATGCAAATATGACTTAATCATCGGCGTACAAAAGGCATTTGACGGTTAACTCACCCATTCTCAACCCACATTCTTCAACTTTCAAAGTTTGCAAACAACTGTCCATAATAGGTTAAACAGCGGGGGCTACACAGCCCTGTCTGACACCTTTTGGATGCCAAACCAGTCCGTGTAGACCCTGTTGATCCTAATACAAGCACCAGAGTCCCTATAAAGAGACCTTAATGCCTGTATCAAACTAGCGCTCAACCCAAATGAGTTCAGTGTTTGCCATAACACATTCCTGTCCACTGTCATAAGTTTTCCAAGTCCATGAACGCACAAAAACTTTCTGTTTTTGGCCAAAACTCTCCGCAATCATGCGCATGGAAAGACTTGGTCCGTACACCCCATTCCCTTTCTAAATCCAGCTTGCACATCCCAAATTTTCCATCAGTTTCTTCCATAACTCTTTCAATTAACACCTTAGCATACAGTTTACCAATGCTAAAGCTAATGTGCCACGGTAGTTTTACAGTCCTGTTGTGACCCTTTTCCTTATATATTGGGACTATAACGGCTTTGCACCAGTCTTCCGGTACCCGCCCAGTTCCCAACATATATTAAACAAGTACAGCAGGCTCCTGCACCACCCTCTCCAGCCCTTTTAAAATATTCAAATAAAAATATCATTGTGACACAAAATGTAATTGTGATATAATATTATGTAATATTATATTAAATTAGCACATATTATATGAAAAATAAATGACAAATTTTAAAAGTTGTACCTGATATAATTTACATAATTTTAACAATCAAATCTATTATTACATACTGATCATTCTGACTACGCATAATCTATGATAAAAAGCAACCGCGCATGCACCACACTACTCTTCCCTGCGCATGCGCGAAGACATGAGTAGCGCAATTTTTTTGTTTGAAATAGCTGTTCTAGTACGTAAGTACATATTACTTCAATGATTAAAAATGAAAGTAACCATGGTTAACATTTACGATTTTTCTTTAGAAACTGCATAACTCTGGTTTCTGTGATGTTAGTACTGTTAGCCTATGCGGCTCTTATAGCTTCATCGGACTCAGGGCTTGCGACCTGAAAGGCCACGAGCTATAAAAAAGGAGGGGAGATTGTTTATTTTAGTGCAACGTTGCAAAAGCGACGTTGCACCAAAATCGACAATCTGGGGTTAGGATATTATTGTGTTCAGTGATCACAACATCATTACATCAACACTAAATACTCCTTGATGTCGCCGAAAACCACAACATGACATGGATGAGTTATCTAACCGCCATCCCTTGGGGCGGGCCCCGGCTCTGACGGCTAACTCGTATCGTTCGATGTTCTGGGCGGTGAGAACTGCCCAGGGACGCGGGTGTACGGTGTGTACGCGGTGTGGATGGGTGTGCGGCGCGCCTGTCTGCGGACTCGCTGCGTGCCATCCGTTGTTGTCCTAACAGTGTTTGTGGCACTAGGTGAGTGTGTAGTGTTTATGTGTGGGCGGCGACAATTCGGTCGTCGGCATCTATCGGAACGGAGGGTTCGATTAGGACGTTACGGGTCTCCGGAGGCTATCCGTAACGTTCGAAGTTGGTCTTAAATAGCTACAATATTCATATTTTCTATATTACTGAACATTGGTTAAAAGCTTATAACTTAATGTTTAACTTAAGTAATCACCAGGTGGTCAGTTCGTTCAATAGAGAAACGGTTTTAAGAGGTGGCTCGTTAATATTATCTAGTAAATTATTATCATGTAAAGAACGTAGAGATATTGTAAGCCTCTCTGTAGAGCGAACTGTAGAAATATATGTGTTGAGTTTGAGCAACTCATTGTTGTGAGCGTCTACAGACCCTCATGTTCTATATACAATACTTTTGAAAAAATTATGGAGGAAGTTTTTGTTAAGCTTAATAAACAGAATAAATCTGTTGAAATATGTGGATACTATAATATCCTAGAATCTTCCTTCACCAATGTTAAATTTAGATCACTGTTTAAATCATATGGTCTTTTAATTTATTTTTAGAGCCAACGCGTATTACTGAATATAGTGCAACATGTATCGACAACATTTTTACAAATGTTAAGCTGTTGCATAAATGTATAATTCAAAAATTGAGTTCTGATCACTGTGGACAGTTAGTTTCAATACCTTATGTTCACAAAAAGCAAGTAAATGAGAATGTTGTGTTTGTTTTAGTAAATGCACGTCGCTTGGAGAAGTTTAGAAGTAACATAGTGAAGAAACTTCCATCACTTTCAAACCAAAATAATCCTAATTTTTTGTATGGAACATTATTTAAGCTTATATGTAATGAATTTGATAATATTTTTACTTCTAAAATATTTTCCTTGAACAGTCGGAAGGCATTCAATGAATGGGCGACAGTAGGAGTCCATAAGAGCAGACGAAGGTTATATGAACTTTACCATGAAAGGTTATATGAACTTTACCATGAAAGGTCATATAATCCTAGCATCAATTTAGAAATATGTAAAAATATTCCAAAATATTTAAAGGTGTGCTCCACAGCCAAGTTTTGCATTTGAGCAACAAAATTAAGACGGCTTCTAATAAAATTAAAATGACGAGGAGTATAATTAATAGCTCAACTCGCAATTCAAACTACCGGTTAAGTTTTAACAACAAATTAACGGAATCAGATCAGGATATTGCAATGGTTTTTGAGAAATATTTTACTGATATTCCGATCACTAAGTCACTGAATTCTTCCCCTGCCGTCGCCGAATCATTACTTAAAGAAAATGTAAATGCGTGTACAAAAAATTTTACATTTCATAAAATATAATCAAAAGATATTGTAAAATATTTTAAAACTATTGATATCAACAAAACTTTAGATCTTTGGGGAATTTCCGTTAAAGTTATTGCGTCTATAATAGATATAATCGCGCCTCAACTATCTATTATTTTTAATACGAGTATCGAATATGGTGTATTTCTGATTTAATGAAGCACAGTAAAGTAATACCTTTATTTAAATCTGGTAGTACATTGACCCTAATTTAGACCAATTTCTGTACCAACACTTATTAAAAGTTTTTAAAATGATTCTTGATCAAATGTTAATTTTTAATGTAAAAATCAATTCGGATTCACAAGGGGTCGCTCGACAACTAATGCTGGTGTAGAGCTGATTAAATATATTTTCAGTGTGGGAGAATTCACATGATGCTTTGGGTATATTCTGTGACCTCCAAAGCCTTCGATTGTGTTGACCATGAAACATTAATCAGGAAACTACACACTACGGTGTGAAGTAATGCTCTTAAATTAATTATTTCATATTTAAGTAACAGAACGCAAAAGTTGCCACTAATAGTATGAGATCTGCCGGGTCGATAGTACAAATGGGCGTGCCTCAAGGCTCAATTCTTGGCCCTTTCTGTTTCTTATATATATTAATGACTTACCTTACATAGTAGGGCATAACCATAATATAGTATTATTTGCTAATGACACTTCATTAATTTTCAAATTAAAACGACAATTATTAAAATACGACGAAGTAAATAATGATATCTAAAATATATAAACACTCACGCTTGTCACCCAGAGGGTAGGCAGAGATTACGGACTTCCATTTGGCACGATTCTGACACTCTTCTGTCGCCTCCTTTACATCTACGCATACACGCTCGTCGGTTAAGGGTACTCCTAATCTGGCCCATTTTCAATATATCGCCAATTTTGTCGATAAACCTTCGTCTAGGGCGTCCCTTCCGACTATTCCGTTCACTTCTGCAACATAAATTTGCTTTGTCACTCTTTCCTCGTTCATTCTTTCTACATGACTAAACCACCGAAGCATTCCTTTCTTAATCCTGGTCACAACGTCATCTTGCAAACCGCACTTTTCTCTTATCACACTATTTCTCACCCTGTCATTCAGATTCAGCCCTAGCATATTCCTTATGACCGCATTTCTACAGCATTTATTCTACTCTCATGCTTCTTCTGCCAGACCCAACTTTCACTACCATACATTAAAGTAGGGACTAACACAGCATTATGAATTACCAAACGTGCCTTTTTGACACATTCTGACTCTTCATAATAGCGTGTAGAGCCCCATTCACTATATTTCCTGCGTTCACTTGTCGTTCTATATCCTTATCATATCTACCATCCGTGCTAAATAAACATCCCAAATATACAAACTCATCCACTTGCTCAATCAACTCCCTTCTATTCTTATTTCACATAACGTTTTACCACTTCTCTTACAAAAACGTCGTCTTACTTACGTTCACTTTCATACCCCTTTCTTTTAATGACCAGTTCATTAAAGTAACCATCATTGCAACTCGGCCGCCGACGATGCAAATATGATTAGATCATCGGCGTACAAAAGGCATTTGGCGGTTAACTCACCCATTCTCAACCCACATTCTTCAACTTTCAAAGTTTGCAACAACTGTCCATAAATAGGTTAAACAGCCACGGTGAAGCTACACAGCCTACCTGACAATCTGGTTTTCGTCGGGGCATAGCACTACTTGCAGCTTTAGTCAATATTACGGAAGATATCAGATATGGCATGGAGAACGGTAAGTTAACTGTACTTACTTTACTGGATTTTAGTAATGCATTTAATTCTGTCGATTACGACATTTCACTGGGCATATTAAGCTCTCTTAATATATCTCAACGGTAGTTGAATGGTTTCGAAGTTACCTGTTTGGGCGCCGGCAACGCTTGCATTGATGATACATTGTCATCATGGTGTAGCACTATTGCTGGTGTCCCACAGGTGACGTTTTATCACCTTTGCTTTTTTCTTTTTATTAACTCAATATCCACTAAGATAAATTCTTCCTATCACTTATATGCAGATGATTTTCAAATATATACACAAGCTATTTTAGTGACTTAGCTGTAGCTATTAACACTATAAACAGTGACCTAGCAATCATTTCGGAATGGCAGAAATTATGGTTCCAAAATTAACCAACTGAAGACACGAGTAATTATTATAGGTTCTCCGCATATGCTTACAATATGCAATTTACCACAAGCAACCAAAGTTGTATTTGATGGTAATATAATCCCGACTAGTGACACTGTCAAAAACTTGGGTGTATACAACGATAAAACTTTATCTTAGGGTCCTCAGTTACAGGAAGGTAGTCGTAAACTTTTGCAGCTGCTCATTCTTTGAGAAAACTACGAAACTTTTACCAACTGCCACTAAGATTGCCCTTGCGCAAACTATTCTGCTTCCAATCCTCGATTATGCAGATGTCAGCTACCTTGATCTTACTGAAATGCAACTTGATGAACTTGAGCGACTTAAAATTTTTGTATAAGATTCATATTTGGTTTGCGTAAATATGATCATGTGTCAGATTTTCGTAAAAGGCCTGGGTTGCCAATCCGTCTTCGCCGGAATGCTCATATTCTCGCTTCTTTATAATATTCTTTTTAATCCTTTCTATCCTTCTTACCTAAAAAATCGGTTTGAATTCCTCCATGACTCACATTTGAGACATTTGAGATCATCAGAAAATTTGATATTAAAAATGCCAGCTCACACTACCAAATTTTTGGACAGATCATTCACAATACAAGCTGTCCAATTATGGAATTGAAAACTTGCCGTTATCAGCAAGACGCGCTCAATCCCTACCGGTTTTAAGAAACATATACATAATTACTATTTTCAACTTTGATTCTATCAAGTTCATTTGTATATAATTATTCTACCTTTATTTAGTCACACTATTTGTTTATATATGGCACATTTATGTTATATGTAATATTTTTAAAGTATATATTTGTACATTTATATATTTATATTTATAAAATATATATTTATATGTATATATATACATATATATTAATAAGTATGTATGTATTTATCTTATCTATGTACTTATATATCCATCTTATATTTCTATTTTATGGCTTTAATAAAATAATGTTATTTTGTCGCCAAACCACACACATGTTTTATAGTTTTCTTGCAATCCTGTCCATCCAAAGGTTGTCTGAAGAGATCGCTCTTAGCGATAAGACCGCCCATTGTACCACATTTCTATTTCTCCTTTTGTTAATATTTATGTTATTTTTGGCGTACAATAAAGTGTTATCAATCTATCTATCTATCTGCATAAAGCACGTACGTTAAACTAAACATTACTGTTAGTCTTACTTCAGGTGGCGGGGAAGACTAACAGTTTTCCTGTTTTACATCTCTTCAATATTACCGTTTCGAACACTTTGCAAAAATCTTTACAATCATATTAAAGTTTATTTTATCGTCATCTATATACATATACAAATAAATAAAATTGAAGTGTCTGTTTGTAATGTCAAAATAACAGCTTTTACTAAATGCATATGAAAGTATATAGGGTATTTATAACAAAACACAATTTGTAAAATTTTGTCTGTCTGTCTCTCTCTGTTGGTTCCGACTAATCTCCGAAACGGCTGGATCGATTTCGACGGTACTTTCACTGGCAGATAGCTGATGTTATAAGGAGTAACTTAGGTTACTTATATTTTAGAAAAGATATAGGGTTCCGCGCAACATAATTAAACCCTAAATTACGCGCGGTAAAGTCGCGGGGAACAGCTAGTATCAGAATAATTTATACCTCAAAAGTAGGACAAACAACTTCTTGATAAGAACCGTTTTTTCTGTCTGGTAGGAAATTATGTTAGTCTTATCTCACTATATATATATTTCATATAAAACAAGAAAATAGGTTGTTATTTACATTTTATACCAAAGTAATTTAGTACATTATTTCTAGAGCCGCGGTAGTTCAGAGGCTAAGCGCTCGCTGTACATTGCACAGTACGCGAGCAACCGGGTTCGATCCGCACTGGCACCAATGAAATTGTTAATTGCAAGTTTAAGTGCTGATTTACCACGTGCTCGACGGTAAAGGAAAACATTGTGTGGAAACCTGCATGTCTGAGAAATAAGAAAAAAAAATTTCCAATACATGTGAAGTTCCCCAACACTCATTGGGGCCGCGCGGCGGACAGATGCTTGCCCTAAAATCCTCTCAGAAATTAAAGGAGGCCTGTGCCCAGCTGAGGGACGTATATAGACTGTAACTTTAACTGTCATTATTTCTAACCTTGGTCTTTTCAATTGCTATTGAGTTGCTATAACCCAACGAATATGAGAACGATATGTGATACTGTAGCATGTTTTCTACTTATATCTAATACCTACACTTATCTTTACCTACATATTTTGTTTGTGTATCGCCTGCATGCTCATATTTTGTATTAAGTTTTTATCTTGTTCTTTCCATAATAAGTACATTGTATTTTTTTTAGAAATAAATTCTAGAACCTAAAAACATTTTTTTTGTCTGTCTGCTTGTCTGTTTGTCTGTCTGTCTGTCTATCCGAGCTAATCATCGGAAGGGCTGTACTAATTGTAATGAAACTTAAAACAGATACAGATAACATAAATGTTCTTTGATGATTAGGTTAAATCTACATAAGGTCACATTAATACATCTAACCCATACGAAGCCAAGGTGGGTCGCTATTAAGTAATATTCTTAGTATTTCTCTTTATGTACTTAATTAAGTACTATTTATTTATAAATATATTTTTATATTATTTAGTTACTCAAAAACTATTCAAACAGTTGTGTTGTATTTACAAAAACAAAAAATAAAGTTTCTCTATTATTTTTGTTCGATTGGATTTAATATAGCTTGATGAAATTTTTGGCATTCGACTATCGCAACTTCATAAAATTTTGTACTATTTCAAATGCAATAGCAAAATCCAATCAAACTTTGTCAATATTTTTGTCGAAAAAGGAAAATTCTGTGAATAGAAGCAATATTACAATACTACAATTGACAGGGTAGGGCATTGGCTAAACATTTCGTTGCGGCTCTTCGGGCCACAAGTTCCATTCCCGGACGGAACAACCATTTAAGTAGCGTATAAATAATTATTCACTAAGCTCGTGATAGTTTTCTTGGTCTCCATCTTCATTTATACAGGATTGGTATATAAAAGTTATTATACTTATAATAGTTATTTATCTTTATTTATAATAATTTTTTGTGTGACGATGATTTTAACTTCTGATTGACTTGAACGTTTGTGATCATGTTTTCACTACATATTCTTGTTTTTTCAAGACGATGGTTCATAACTTTGCTGGGATACGATAGGTAGCGCTGTTGTCAAAATGAACCATATCCAATAAAATTACAATTATGTATAAATAATATACAGGATTATTTTTCAAAGGGTAGCCAAATTTTAAACTTAAGTTCATATACAAATAATGATATACCGTTATTGCAGTGTTTAAAAATACGAGTAAATAAGGCATATAGTTTTAATTGAAATAATTCTAAATTGAATGTGATTTATGGGCAACAATTACGCGTACGCGCGCTCCTCTGTGTGTAATTAAATTCACAACGTTTTTGCCGACCGATCGACCTTTATGAACGTGTGCGTACGAAGGGAAATAGTAGGCGTTAGATATTTATGAATGGCAATCAGTTAAAATAATGCATTAACACGTATTTTGAATTTAAAAGACAAAAGGACACAATGTATTTTTATTTAAATTAATTTATCTTCACCATTTGCCTATATTTACTGGCCAAATTTGCAAAAGAAGGTTCAGAATTGAACCTTCTTTGCAAATTTGCCCGTTGCAAAATGAACCTGTATATATAATTGTCTGTATATATAACTGTATATATATATATATATTGGTTATAAAAGAGAGCAAGTGAACTGTAACTTTATTTGATAAATGCGGGAGAATAAGAATATGCGGTGATTATATTATAGCCTTAAAATACAAAATGCGGAATGTCTGTGGAAAATACTTCACGACATGCGAACAAAAGAAGCAAAATACTTGCCGAATAAGGCAGCTTCATAAGTTCATAATCACTCAAATAGAAGAATAATGTATGATGCGGTATGGTGGTGGGAACACACAACCACTCAACGTGGCGCTTCATATGTTGTCTCACAGATTATTATATTTTTATTGCAGGTCGCGTCATGCGAAATGCATCAATAGCCACACGTTGACAAAGTAATTCCCCAGACAGACATTATTATATTATTAAATTTTATCTTTAACAAACGTGCCTACACTCGAATCAAAACCTAAGACTTCCATATTAGGTAAGGAATTTAAAGGTCCTAATGATAAAAAATAAAAAAATGCGAAGGGGTTAATGCGGTAGGTTCAAAGGGTTCGGAGGTTATAGGACGAGAATTCATTATAGCCTCAACCTGTGAGAGCACGGTCAAAAGTTCCTCATATGTTAACAGTTGATCTCCAATAGGTTTTCTTTAAATGCCATTTAACAGATTTTATATAAGACTCCCATAAGCCACCAAAAAACGGGGCGTGCGGAGGATTAAATTTCCAATTTATGCTTTGTCGTAAAGTTTCGTTATGAAATGCGGTTTTGTAATCCTTAGAATTAAGGAATTTATAAAGTTCATCAAAATAAGACTTAGCGCATATAAAATTAGTGCCACGATCCAAATTTAACGTCGAACATGTGCCTCTGCGTTAAATAATGCGTTTAAATGCGTTAATAAATGCGGAATTGCTAAGATCAACTGCCAGTTCTATATGAACGGCCCGCATTACTAAGCAAACAAACAAACAAGTATGTGACTTCTACAACACTTAAATCGAATTAATATTATCGGGATAGGCCCTCCGTAACCCACACTTGAAGTTAAAAATGGTTTAGACTGCTACACTCTGCAGGTGGGTAAAATAGCCATAAGTGGGAGTTCGAACCTTGGATTGGTCTTGAAACATTGATTGCAATTACGAAATATTTTACGAATGGATTTGCGCGCGGAAAGTATCCGAAAGTTTTGTCGTAAAAGTGACATTAATATATTAGGTCCGGGGTGTAAATTTTTTTTCTAATAATATTTAATTAATAAATCAACAATGTGGTCTTTGTTCGAAAGTAATACAGGATGTTTGCTGTTTAATTCTATAGGACAATTCCTAATCTGCCACCTACCAGCAACAAATCATTATGAATAAAAGGACAAAGAGGTTTTGAGCGTTTAGAATGCTCATTGCCTTCAAATTTTAAAGTGTACAGATTGGACCGCAACAAGTAGATCATGTTCAGCTTTTTGTAGGTTACTCAATTCAATACGATTCGACCTTGGTAATTTTCTAACGAATCGATAAATGTATACTATTATGCGCAGAAGTTTAAGCATCGTAAAGCAAACGAATAAATTAAAGGCGGTTCAGTTGCGGTCAGTAAAGGCAAAAATTTTGGAAATATTGAACCGCTCTGACACAGTGTCAGACACGTAGCGTAACAATTTAGCGAGCATTAAGGTTGCACATAACTGTAATCTGGCAAGTGTTAAATTTTTTTATACTAACAATACTAACGTCATTTTAAGTATGTCCTGGTCGGGAAACACAGATATATACAACTGCTCCGTAAGCAACTTCACTAGCGTAGGAAAAACCTATAAGAGTCTGCTGACATTCTGCATAACTTACACCGAAGTGACGCAGTATTTTTAAGTTTTGTAAACAAGGAAGTTCATTTTTTAAACTCAACCAAGAAGACACAATATGCGGAGGAGGAGTCTCGTCCCATTCTTGTTTCATTAACCAGAGGGACCTGATTAGGAGCTTAGCAAAGAGGATAACGGGCGCAATTAATCCGAGTATATCCCACAATTTTGCGATAGCTGAAAGAATTGTGCATTTAGTTACGCTGTTTGATGAGACCAATGAAGTCCCAAATTTTTATATCGTCATTGGATGTAACATCCACAGAGGCTTATAAACAATTCTCAGCGGGTAAAGCTTGAAGCGATTCTTCGGAATTGCTACAAAACTTGACCAAGTCAAAATTACCTTTAGCGAAAGCCTTAATGAGATCGTGGAAAAGCTGTACTGCTGAATCCAAATTCATAACAGAAGTCCCAAGGTCATCTAGTTGAACGCAGTGACAAATTAACAACTAAAGTTCGTATATTTACTGACGCAAACGCGGCTACTACTTCTAACATATCGCTTAATGATTGTTTATATGCAGGGCCAAACTTGCAGGCAGATTTAATTAAAATAATATCACATTATCGCTTATTTACTATTGCAATTACTGCTTTTTGTTTATGCTATTATGTTGCTTTAGTGCAAAATCTAAGCCCTTAGGCCCAAAAGGTGGCGCTGTGGTCCTGTCAATAATATTTTTTTATATTTACACTGTAAAATGTCCGGAATAAATTCGATGTGACACTCATCGCGCCACCTAATGTAAAGATCAGAAAATAGTCTGCCGAGTCACCTAGCTTACTACATAAATCTAATTTCGATTTCTTATTTTATTTAAATTAAATTTCATTATTTTTATTAAATTTCGATTTAAGGAGTCTGTTTCGGGGATTAAAAAGGAAGTTGGAAAGAACTGAAGATTAGCGTGTAGGGATCCATTAAAAGCTTTTAGAAACACCTTTTAAAAAACGTAAAATTTAATATTTTTGTGTCTTTTTACTTAATAAACGTAAAGAAGTTGCGGTTCCTCACAGTTTCTCTAATAATATCGTTGAAAAAAATCTCAAAAAAAGTCATGATTAAAGGTAATATTAGATTATTTGCAGATTTTTGTTAACCCAATTTTTTTGTAAAAATATAATTTCTAGGGTTAAGAGCTCTTATACAATACAACTACTTAAAATAAGAAAAACCTACGCTTAGATTTCAGACACAAAACATCCCCTTTTTCACGTCCTTCGAAAATCTTTGATCTGAGTGTAGGCACGTGACCAATTAGTGTTTAAATTAGGGAGGTGATATTGATTCGCGTAAATTCCGTCGGAATCGTTTCAATTGGTGGGAATGTTCAAGAATAACTAATATTTATTTTTACCGAGTTAGTAATTATTTAAATAAACGGCCATTTTTATCGATATCGTATCTTTAATTATATTATAGATGTGACTTTTGTCCACTATTAAAAATGTAAAACTATTGTGATGGTTTTATCGCAATAATATAATACATATTATATAGAATAATAACCTTTGGTCAATGGGCTGGTTATATCTGTCGTAGAGATAACCGTTGGAGTAGATATCATAGTTGAATGGTAAGTGGAGCGAAAATTTATGCAGGCGGCAGTCAGCAACCGGATGCGTGAAGCCGATAATCAGGCTAAGTGGTACGTCTTGGGAAAGGCCTATGTCCAGCAGTGGACTGCCGTACACTGATGGTAATGATGATGGCTATAGCCAACGATGTACACTAACCGAGCAATAAGTAGCTGAAAGGGCATGTACAAAGAAGTTGATTTAGCAAGTTAGATTGGTCACTCAAGAGAATGTTCAAACAGTCGCAAAACTTATTTAAGAAAACCAACTAATTAGATAATATGAGCAATATGAGCTTGAGCGAGAATTGGGCTGTGCAAATCAAACTATCATTATTACTAACAACTTTCTCCGTAAGCGTTGTTAGAAATTAGTGCCGCAAAACTTACCGCTTGGTGAGTGCAGGTGGCGGAGAAAATTACCCCCTCACCATCAACATGGTAGCGGAATTAAACGAGACTACCCCAGGAGGTATCAGCACCCTGGAGAATCCTCGCTGAGCATCCACGACCAAACTACTCACTCCTGAGCGTGAGTGCTCAGGCTGCCCGTATTCTGGGGGGGTATCGCCATGACTAATACTGCTCGGAGCAAGCGGGTAATAAGACCAAGGCGACCCCTGCATATCCGTGAATTTTGCAACATCAGGGACTTCATTCTAACCGTAACGTTGTCCACTTCCATCTAGAGACAGCAAGCCAACCCTGCTCTTTAACCGAGATCAGATGTCCTCTCCGGCTGATACTTCATATCTCTCCTACCGGGGTACAAATTAGAACATTCCTTTGTGCCCCGGGCTGGAGTTTGCGTATACATCAGAGGACATCTGTTTTCGACGGCTCGGCAATCTTGAAGGTACGGACCTGTCCATCCTATGGCTGCGCGTGAGCGACGACCATCCCGCGTCTACGAGTGCCTCTATAGGTCCCATAGCGGTAATGCCGAAACAGACCGACTCATCGACCACGTCCAAATGGCTACAGATTCCTTGTTACATCAGATCCCATCCTCAGAGATCGTGATCTTGGCGATTTTAACGCCCACCACGCCGAATGGCTCGGTTCACGTTCAACCGATCATGCGTGGGAGATCTGTTTATGACTTTGCTTTGCATATGGTCTTACACAGCTGGTTACTTCACCCGTGGATTCCAGATGTGGAAGATCATGAACCTTCCTGTTGGACCTTCTGCTGACCTCTCATCCGGACGGAAATCAGATTTCTGTCGACGCTCCTTAGGCTCGTCGGACCATTGTCTTGTCCGGAGTGGTGCCACCACACTAACGTCGCGGTTGCATTATGCAGGCTACCGCCGTGTTTGGCACTATAGGTCGGCCGATTGGGATAGGATGCGGTCTTTTTGCATCCCACCCTTGGGGGCGGGTTTGCTTCGCCGGATGATCTCAGCGTTGTTGCTGATTCTGTTGCTGATGTGGTACTTCAGGTATGGAACTTTTATTCCATCCTCTGTGGTGCCCATCGGAGGCAGATCCCAGCCATGGTTTGGTCGCTCCTGTAAAATAGCATCACGCTATAAGCAGGAGTGCTACCGGGCCTGGGCTGACGCATAAACGTCTCGGGATGTAAACACCAGCGCTTTAAAAGAAGTATAATTCCGCCCCAGGTCCTTCAAAGAGTCATTGCCAAGGCAAGGTCTGAGCACATCGGCAGAATTGGCGAGAAGCTAGTTCACCTTCCTTCGGGAACACGTGCATTCTGGTCTCTCGCCAAGGCTGTCCAAGGAACTTCTGTCAGCCATCTCTTCCAACTCTGCAGAGAGGACGACTCACTGGCCCATGCCGCAAAGGAGAAAGCCGATCTGTTAGGCCTTTCTTTGCGTCCAACTCGACTGAATGACGGGGGAACATACCGCCGACTATCCCGCGGTGTGAGTGCTCCATGCCGGACGTGGTTTACACAGCGCTCGGTTCGCAAAGCACTCCTCTCCCTGGACGTCAGCAAGTCGAGGCCTGATGGAGTCCTCCCATTGTGCTGAAGACGTGTGCTCCGACTTGGCCCCGGTTTTAACGCGTCTTTTTCCGGTACTCCTACTCCCAAGGCGTAGTCCCGAATTCATGGAAGACAGCTTTGGTTCACCTGATCCCAAAAAGGCGACCGCTCAGACCCGTCCAACTACAGGCCTATCGCCATCACCTCCTTGTTCTCCAAAATAATGGAGTCTATTATAAACTGCCAGCTCATGAGGTACCTTGAGGATCACCAGCTGATTAGTGACCGCCGATACGGTTTTCAGTGGTCGATCAGCTGGTGATCTTCTGATCTACCTGACTCATAGATGGGAGGCAGTAGAGTCCAAGGGGAGGCATTGGCCGTTTGTTCATAAGCGACGGCCTTGGATCGGGTCTGGCAGCGCTTTCGAAGTTCTCCTCCTTGCTGATCGGATCATCAAGGTCGTAGTAGACGTGCATGCTCTGATTACGCTTATAAAAGCTGGTGTTCCAAGGCTGCGTGTTATCACCAACGTTGTTTCTCCTGCATATCAATGATATGTTGCAAACTGGTAACATTCATTGCTATGCAGACGACAGACCTGATGCCTTATGGTATATAAGGCATCAAATATTTCGGGAAGACGTCGTTGAGTACCGGCACAACTTGTTCTGAAGTCGAGTCTTTGCTGAACAAAATCTCGTATTGGGGCGACTAAATCTAGTCCAGTTCAATCCCCAGAAGACCAAGATTGCGTTTACCGCAAAAGGACCCTTTGTCGTATCTCCTCAGTTTCAAGGCACCCCTTGTTGCTTCAGCCAGTATTGGAATCCTCGGTGTCGACATATTGAGGATGTGCAGTTTCGTGGTTATTTAGAAGAGAAGGCCAAATTGGCCTCTAAGAAGCTTGGCGTGCTCAGCAGAGCGACATTATTTCATGCCGGTACACCGCTTGCAATATTACAAGGCGCAGGTTCGGCCCCACATGGAATACTATTCCGATCTCTGGGGGGGGCCCCCAGTGCCTCCTTCACTTGACCGCATCCAGCGCAGAGCGGTTCGAATCGTCGACGACCGAGTTCTTTCCGATCGGCTTGACTCACTGCCACTGCGTAGAGATGTTGCATCTCTTTGCGTATTTTATCCCATCTACTACGGGGAGTGCTCGAAGAATTGTTCGGACTAATTCCAGCCGCTCACTTTCACCATCGCACATTGCGACAAAACTCGCGATACCATCCATACCACCTGGATGATTGGCGGTCCACCACTGTGCGATTTAGAAGAAGTTTCTTCCTCGCACAACCTGTGGAATCGATTGCCACCAGCGATTTTTCTGGACCGATACGACTAAGGACCTTCAAGAAAAAGCCTACCCTTTCTAAAAGGCCGGCAACGCATCTGCAATTTTTCTGGTGTTGCGGTTATTCATGGCGGCGGTAGTCACTACCATCAGGTGAGCCATGCCTGTTTGCCCTCTCCTATAAAAAAAAAAACATAAGTACCACATATAATAATTAACAAAAATTGGTTTAATATACAAAATCAACCTTATGAATTAGTACAAGTATCGCAAAAAGACCGTGGGCAGAGTTGAGTACCACATAAGTACTACATATAATTATTTACAAAAATTGGTTTAATATACAAAATCAACCTTATGATTTATGTACAAGTATTCGCAAAAGACCGGTGGATTGTTGCTGATTCATGATGGAAAAATTTTAGTCAAAGGGAGACAACGCATCTGCATTTTGATTCTTAATGATAGTCAGTATTCATTTACTATCAGGTGGATTATGTGGTCACCCTTCAATAAAAAAGACAGGTGACATTGCTGCTATGGTGTTATATGATAAAAGAACGGCTAAACGACTGGTGTAATAATTTTAATCCTTAAAAATGTGAGCTTGCTCTGTAAGTCCGATCGAGCACCACGAAAGCGCTAACACGCATTGGGGCAGCGCGGTGAACACTTCCTTGCCCTAAAACCTTCTCAGAAATGAGAGTGGGCCCTGCCCAGCAGTGGGACGTATAGGCTGTAACTTTAACTAACTTTAACAAAAATAAATAAAGACAAGGTTTTAAAACAAAGACACACTTCTGCTATATTTTGAGATTTGAGGTGTCTAAAGAAGAGTTTTCAGATGTATTTAGTGGTTTTAACATACGAAAAAATTGTATACTTGTAAAATTGTCTTTATTCTGGAAGTGATAATTAATAAAATAGCTTAAAATTCAAGACAGTTTTTTTTTCTTGACGTGCCAACAGCAAACAAAATTAATTTACCAAGTGAGTATTTGGACACACGAAATGTAAAATGAGAAATGTTTCTGCATGGAGTATAAATATGTAACATTTTACTAAAGTTAAATCCTACAGTATTCGTTATAATTTCAAAGTATAACCTGTCACAAAGTCAAAGTTTTAGAACACATTTATGTTATGTTCTTATTTAATAATTTACACTGAAGCTTTATATTTAAACAACTAAGGATAATAAAATGATTTATGGAACTTTGTTATTATTTTAAGAAGCTTATTAGATATGCTTTAAAATATCTTAAGCCTCACTGGTAGACAAAGTGGAAAATATTTTTCATCCCTGTGCAGGGAAAGCACTAAACATAACGTATATTTTGTTATTCTTTTATTTTCAATTAAGACCAATATCGAAAATCGAAAATGATTTGGTTTATATTTTAGAAGACGCGTTAGGGAAGACTGACAGAAAGAAATTGTTTGAGCCCCTTGTTTTACAGCGGAACCCTAAATGCAGCTATGGCAAAATCCCTTCTAACAGGCTGGAGGGCTATATTCAGCATTGGATTTTCATAGGCTGTAACGGAATGGAGAGAGTGAAAGTTCTTCATTAATTTTATGTTCTTAACTTGTGATTAAGTATCTAATCTCTTTTTAATTTCAATTGTGTTAATAATGTTCTTAAGTAATGTTGCAGTCCTTCCTCTACAGTTGTAGAGAGATGCTAATAACTCTGTCTCACTCTTCGCAGGAAGATTGGCTGCTGACACACACGCTGCTCCTTGTTGCCGTTCTAGCCTAGCTATTACGTACGCTAACGTGTACGGAATGATTAGCTATCGAAAGTCATTATATCTTTCAGGCATTTCCCTTAGGTGCCTCTTACGACATCCACGTGATGAAATCGGGCTATGGATACCCTTATACCGCTCTATACAATATTATTGATGTTCCGATAGACTTGTTCCAATTGTCTGATTGGTTTGTAGTTGATATTAGTATCAACATTGCTGTCAATCTTGAGAGATTTAAGACGTGAAAGTTTACTAACGTATACTCACATAGGATGAGTCGCTCGCGTCCGTAGGCTTCGACCACCTAACCCTAGGCCCACCCTACACGTGTCCCCGGTGGTGCTAAACGAGCGACAAAGCCGAAAGGTTATTATCAATATATATCAATACTCGGCTCTCGCCGTATGGTAGCGGCGTAAATCTACCACTTAGACCGCACCATGAGCCAACACGTTAAAGGAATGGCCCTGAGTTCCCGGCGCCTTTAATGGGGCAGGGTGCGAAGAATCTCCGGGAGTAAAACCGGCGACGAGGTTCGCCACCCGTCACGTTCTGTTCTCCGGAGGGGCGAAAGTGGATTGCGGAGGCCCGTCTGGCTACGCTGAATGTATGTGGAGCAATGAATGATAAGATGGATGAAATATGCGAAATGATGAATGATAGAGGAATAGATGTTATGTAAATGAGACGAAACGAGGGAAAGGATGTTACTGCACATGGCATGTATACCGCTTACTGGTCTGGTGTAGACGAGACCGAGCGGGCATGCTAGGGAGTCGGTGTCATCCTTTCAGAAAGAATGTCAATGTGAAAGAGTATGAATGTGTAAGCTCAAGGCTGCTGTGGATACGAATGAAAGTGGGCTTAAAGAAGTTGTTTGTGCTAGGTGTGTCCCAGACATGTCAAGCCCACTTATATCCGAGAGCAGTTTTGGGACATGGTAAGGATGGTGTTGATGAAATGGGGAAATGAAAATATCATTATGTTAGGAGATTTTAATGGAAGGGTTGGGGTGAAGAGGTCTGGTTATGAAAGGATATTAGGAATGTTTGGCGACGAAAGTGTAAATGAGAATGGTGAAGACCTCTCGCCGTATGTGAGGAAAAGAATCTTTTGTGACGAATACTTTTTCGCCATAAGAGGATTCACATGTATACATGGGAAAGAGGTAATGATAGAAGCATGATAGATTTCATAATTGTGATGAATGCGAGCGCAGTGGTAGATACAAGAGTTTACCGGGGATCCAACGTACGGATCATTACCTGGTCTTATGCCGAATTAATGGTCTATTCAGGCGTTGGCGGCATCGGACATCTGTGTCTACCACTGCGTTACAACGTATAAGAACAGAGAGGTTACAAGATGAAGGTGTGAAGAGAAGTATAAATGTAGACTGAGGAGAATATAAATGATTTGAATGAAATATGTATGAATGATTTAGACCTGAAGAATGTATGGAATAATGTTAAGAAAGTTTTGTGGATGCAGCCACCGAAGTATGTGTGTAAGTAAGAGAACGAATGAAAGGAAAAATAATACGTTGTGGTGGGATGATGAGATTCGGATGAAGTTGAAGCAAAGAAGAGAGCATGGCTAGATTTACTGGCAACCAAAGCTGGTAATTTGGCGGTATGAATGATGAGATTGAAAGAAAAAGGCAGACTTTAGACTTATAAATAAGAGAGTAAAAGAAGTTGTTGAAAGGAAAAGCAAGAAAGAACGGATAAGAATGATAGAAGGATATCTGATAACTTCCAGGCAAATATTAAAATGTTCTGGAAACTCGTAAGAACTGCTAGGGAAATTCAAAACAGCCTAGAATGAATGCTATACGAGACGAGAATGGTTGTATGCTGAATGATGAAGTTTCGAATTTAAAGAGATGGAAGGAATACTTTGAAAGCGTGTTTATGAGTGAAGGGTCGTCTGAAATAAGTGAAAAGAAATTTGAAAGAAGTGGAGAGAGGTAGGAGATAAGTGTAGATGAAATAATGAAAGCAATGAAAAGCATGAAAGCAGGTAAGGCAGCCGGATATGATAGAGTATCACCGAAATGCTAAGGGCTGAGAGGAGGGCAGGCCTGTTGTACACCTTGTTTAATTTATGTTGGGAACTGAAGGGTACCGGAAGACTGGCAAAGCCGTTATAGTCCCAATATATAAAGGAAAAGGGTCACAGCAGGACTGTAAAACTACTGTAGATCAGCTTGCTTAGCATTGTGGGTAAACTGTATGCTAAGGTGTTAATTGAAAGAGTTATGGAAGAAACTGATGGAAAAATTTGGGATGCAAGCTGGATTTAGAAAGGGAATGGGGATGATCAAGTCTTTTCCATGCGCATGATTGGAGAGTTTTTGGCCAAAACCAGAAAGTTTTTTTGCTTTCATGGACTTGGAAAAGGCTTATGACAGAGTGGACAGGAAAGTGTTATGGCAAACACTTAACCTCATTTGGTTTGAGCGCTGGTTTGATACAGGCATTGAAGTCTCTTTATAGGGACTCTAGTGCTTGTGTCAGGATCAACGGGGTCTACCTGACTGGTTTGGCATCCAAAAGGTGTCAGACAGGCTGTGTAGCTTCCCTGGCTGTTTAACCTATTTATGGACAGTTGTTTGCAAACTTTGAAAGTTGAAGAATGGGTTGAGAATGGGTGAGTTAACCGTCAAATGCCTTTGTACGCCGATGATCGTCATATTTGCATCGTCGGCGGCCGAGTTGCAATGATGGTTACTTTAATGAACCGATCATTAAAAGAAAGAGGTATGAAAGTGAACGCAAGACGACGAAAGTGATGGTTTTGAAAGAGAAGAAAGTAAAACGTTATGTGAAATAAGAATAGAAGGGAGTTGATTGAGCAAGTGGATGAGTTTGTATATTTGGGATGTTTATTTAGTAGGGATGGTAGATATGATAAGGATATAGAACGACGAGTGAACGCAGGAAATAGAGTGAATGGGGCTCTACACGCTATTGTGAAGAGTCAGAATGTGTCAAAAAGGCACGTTTGGCAATTCACAATGCTGTGTTATCCCTACTTTAATGTAATGGTAGTGAAAGTTGGGTCTGGCAGAAGAACATGAGAGTAGAATAAATGCTGTAGAAATGCGGTCATTAAGGGTATGCTAGGCTGAATCTGAATGACAGGGTGAGAAATAGTGTGATAAGAGAAAAGTGTGGTTGCATGATGACGTTGTGACCAGAATTAAGAAAGGAATGCTTCGGTGGTTTGGTCATGTAGAAAGAATGAATGAAGAAAGAGTGACAAAGCAAATTTATGCTGCAGAAGTGAACGCAGAGTCGGAAAGGACGCCCTAGACGAAGGTTTATCGACCAAATTGGCGATATATTGGAAATGGGCCAGATTAGAGTATTAACCGACGAGCGTGTATGCGTAGATATATGGATGTAAAGGAGGCGAGAGGGTGTGCCAGGATCGTGCCAAGTGGAAGTCCGTAGTCTCTGCCTACCCTCTGGGTGACAGGCGTGAGTGTTTATGTATTATGTATGTACTCACATATACATACGGACACGCACACGGATGTACGATCGATGATCGATCGGTGTAAACCAAGCAATCTACGATTGCGAGTTCCTTAGGACCTTTATTTGGGGGTAATCTATAGAAGGGGTCTATATTTAGCAGTGGACTAAAATTTTGAGTATAATGCTGATAATGTGGCTTATGGATTTATTTGTTCGAAGGCCTGATAATTCACAGTATATCCCAGTAGACCTCCGAGATTTTTTTTATAGAATAAGGGTGACAAGCGAGCACACAACCCACCTGATGGTAAGTGGATGCCGTGGCCAATAGACATCTACATCTAACCTACATTAAGAATCAAAATGCAGATACTTTGTCACCCCTGAGAACTAAGATGGAATGCCTCATATCCAGTAAAAAGGGTCTCCGGTTCTCTACATTCACCATACAATACACAGCAACATTGAGCTGCTATTTAACGCTGTTATTCTGTGAGAGCGTGATCCTTCCCCGGTCGAGCAGACTCATTCTTGCTACAACTATAATATAGTTGCAGCATGGCTCTAGCACTTTGGTGTCTACACACGATGCTTTTGTTGAGTATATACCCAACTTATAGGGGGTTGTCGTGGGGGGGTTTAGTAGCCGTGGCTTGGTCACCCGCGGTGAACTAAGAGGAACCCACATGGCTGGCCCTAGGTGTAAGGCCGGCCCGAGGTGGCCACTCCGAGTGGGCTTGACTAGCCAACTTGTGTGTCGGTGGGCTGCGGCAAGAGGGGTGTCGGTATTGCGAGGCGCCGATCTCCCTACCCTCCGCAGCCGCCGGATCTAATCTTGGTTGGCGGCGAAGCTATAGACCAGATCCGCTGCCAGGGTCGGAAGCTAGTGCTTCCGAGTGCTCGTTTTTCCTGCGTAAAACGTCCGTAAATGCGTCCTCATCGGACTCGGGGCTCCGTTTTTGCTGGGGAGTAAGAGGCCAAGAAGGAAGGCGCGCCTTGTGTTATTGGTGCAATTTACCTGAGGCTGCCATAGGGCGGCCGGCGCTAGTGAGGCCGCGGATGTGTATATGCGTTCCCGTGCTCCTGCCAATATGCGGCGAAGATGGAACACCATGGGGTTTTAGTCGGTGCGAGTCCAACATAACCCGTCCTGCCCTGCGAGGCATGGTGTGTGTAACATTTCCCATGTTAAAAAGGTGTAAGGACTTACAAAAAATCTATCCTAGATCTTGTAACACCATTAAAGGATAAAACTTTCATATGGTATATTTCAACTCATCTTTTCTGATCATAGACAACGTGGAAATCAAGAAAATAAAGCCCCCGAGAAAATATTATCAATACGAAACCATAAATTATAAAGAACTTCGTAAATCAACAGAGAAAGCAGGAATACAAGAATCCAACAACGACTTTACAAGACTGGAAAAACTAATGAAAAAATGCACGGAAGAGACAAAGTAATAAAGACCAAAATTATGAATGAACCACAAAAAGAGTTTATAAACAAAAGTATCATAACAGAGACCAATGAAAGAAACCAGATGTGGACAGAACTACAGAAGAACCCAGAAAGAGAAGACCTGAGAGAAAAGTCTATCACCGAATGACATAAAATAACCAAGTTGATCCGGGAAACAAAGAAGTCATATTATAAAAAGGAATTCGACAAATACAGCGTAAAGCCCAAAAAGCTATAGAATTTACTCAATACCCTTACGAACAACAAATCTAAACAAAGGTTACTTCAAAACTTATTATTAATTCAATAGAAATTACAGATCCTCATAAGATATGCAATATATTTAATAACTTTTTTGCTACAATAGGGCCATATTTAGCTGACGAAATACCTATTCAATTCTATGTAAATTATACTCACGCACTACCAAAACCACTTTTACAAAATTCGCAAGTGAATAGTTTAGGCCCATGCACTGAAGAAGAACTCCTTAATATTATTAACAAACTTGATTGAAACAGTAGTCTTGGTCTGGATGATATTAGTACAAAGGTTATCAAGTGTGTGAAGGACTTAATAATAAATTTATTAACGAAAAACTTTAACAAACTTTTACAAAACGGATCGTTTCCAGACTCACTTAAAATAGCCAAAGAAATACCTATTTACAAATCGGGACCAAAAACAGAACCGGGCAACTATCGACCAATTTGGTTGCCCAAAAGTTCTAGAAAAGTTTTACATACACGGCTAAAACTACTTAGAATTTGTTGATTTCTTTTTGAGACAGTACGGATTTCGTTCTAAAGTAATACACTCACAGCTACAATTGATCTCGTAACTAAAATCAAACATAACATTGATAAGAAAAACATCGTGCTAGGAGTATTCATTGGTTTAAAAAAGGCGTTTGACACCGTAAGTCATAAATTGCTCTCAAAAAAAACTGGAAGTCATTGGTATTACTGGTATAGCCTTAAAAATGTTTGAGTCTTACCTCACGAATAGATCCCAGATCGTAAAAATTGACAGTAGCACCCAAAGTACCCCACAACCCATATCCTATGGAGTTCCACAAGGTTCAATACTGGGTCCCCTGTTCTTCTTAGTCTATATTAATAATATGCAAGAGTTGGGCTTGAATGGCAATATCACACTTTACGCCGATGGCATTTGTCTTTTTTACTTTGGTTCTTCAATTCATAATCTTGTCTCTCAAGCCCAACACGACCTTGACATTTTTCGCGATTGGTTACAATATAATTTACTAACTATCAACATTACCAAAACTAGCTACGTAATATTTAAAGCAAAAAGTAAACCTTTACTCGATTACTCACCTCTCAAAATAAATAATACACCATTGCAAGGAAAAACCAATGAAAAATATCTTGGCCTTTATTTGGATACCCATTTAACATGGAATGTTCACATTAAATATTTAATAACCAAATTAATGTCACTTCACGCCTCCCTCCGGATTAATTTTCGATACATACCACAGAAACTACGTTTTTCAATATATAATGCCCTAGTAAAACCATACTTGTTATATCCCATCAAGGTCTGGTGAAGCGGTGCCAGTACTAGATTAAACAAATTACAAGTCCTACAAAATAAAATAATTAAAATGCTATTCAACTACAATTTCCGAACATCAACTTCAAGAATTAATAAATACTGTCTTAATCGACTGTTGGGATGATATTGAAATACAACTGGACTATTCAGTTACATATAATACACATTACTTTTATGTGATAGAACTAGATTGCAGCTTGACCACGCTCTCACAAAATATTGTGCAGCTGTGTTTCGTATGTAAAATGTTGAGAACTGGAGACCATTTTATTAAATTTTATCCTTAAACCAGGCGTTTAAGTCTTATTACCACTTTAAGGTTTAAAACGTGCTCTTTTTCCATACTTAAAATAAATTTTGTACTATAAATTGTAATACACAATCAATTGAAATGAAGGTTTAAACATTATAATTTGTTTTGTATATATGCGAAATCACATCACGCGTAGATCAAAACATGTTATATTCTGTATGAATGGCTCTCATAGTAAGTGGATACACGTGATCAATTAAAATAACTTGGTCCACTTGCGATTGAAGGGTTTGCTTTTGTTTTGTTGGACGAGTGTTTTGTTTGTTTACAAAAACTTTAGGGTAGTTTATTGAAATGATTGAAATTAAATTAAAGAAATTAACAAATCCATTCATTAAATTATTACAGTCTAGCAAAAGTCTACTGCTGAACATATGCCCCAAGATTCCCATATTATAAGGGCGATCTTTAACTTAGTTGCCAAGCTTTGCAGGCGGATTGGCATAAACTGGTTTTTATTAGATTATGTTGTTATCAGGAAGATGCTGCTGACCATATTTTGTTTCATTCTCACTTTCTCCTGTTTGGGTTTCCCTTTTTCATCTATTACGACACCCACGGGATCAATTGGGGTAGTGGATTCTCTTAGGCCGCCCTTAAACAACATCACAACACGTCAGACAACGCATCAGTAGCCTCATTTATTTTAATTTGGTAGCGGTACTTGCATTGCTTTGTTCCGATTGGAAAGGTATAGAGAATCAATATAATTAATCGATCAAAATAACTTACCTGTAAGTGTCCTTCGATCAAAATTATATGAAGTTGACGCCTCCTCTGTGTTTGTATACTATGTAGTCATGAATCGACGGACTGAATCGCACGAATTTTAACAAAAAAAATAAGATTTTTACTGATATCCCAACCTATATCAGCTCCCACTGGCAACACTATAAACCTCATGTAATTGTGAATTTATATCCTCTAGAATTAGGAAAAAATAATAATTAACATGCAAGCAAGCACTAAGGGTGGTTAATAATATACAGCAGAATAGGGTTGTACACAGAGGGGGCGTCAACTTCATTTATAATTTTGATCGAAGGAAACTTACAGATAAGTTACTTTGATCAATTTATTATATTAGTTGATGCCTCCTCTGTGTTTGTATACTATTTAGATGTTTAAAGATTTGATTGCTTCATTTTAATTTTTTATTGTCATAAGTTATCATTATTAAGCAAGTTACAACTAAAAAAACAGTAAACAATATATAAATCCAGCTAATATAATTTCTCATTATGAATTATTGTTCATTCTAGGAATGTGTGTGGACGAGAAGAGAATGAATGCCTGGTGGTATGTACAGTAAAAATTAATGTATTCTCCTATTAAAATATTTTACCTATCTAGTTGTCTGACTTATTGCTATACGGGATATTAGGCTTTTTAATCCCATAAACACCAGAAAAGAACCGTTTAACATAACAATATGAACCCAAATCATAATAGGAAGAACAATATGTAGATTTCTTACTTTACTGTAGCACCAACCACGATTTTATTCAATATACATATTGTATATACTAATAAGGGCTTATTGATTATTTTTATGCTTTACATACATAAATACCTCCCCTAGAGCACTAACGCAGCAAGGAAAGTTTTGATGCAACCGATGGACAGTCCTCAAAGGAGATGTTATACAACAGTTGTTTATCAGGGTAAGAATTTTAATAAGTCGGTACTTTTTAATTTATTTATAACAAGGTAGTATCAGGCTTATGAAGATTAGAATGTTACTCCTTCTTCTTTATTTTGTGTTTTAAAATTGTGAAGAATAGTGCATAAATCTTAAGGTTGGCCCATGAATTTTATACATTTATATTTTTTCTAATAGCAAATGCATCAACTTTAGTTTATCTATTAACTTTAGTTAACAAACTTAGAGACAATTTTCGTAAAGGTTTAGGAATTTGATTCCCATTTTATCTCCTTATTAATTTTCCTGGATTCATTGCATACGAGAGAATTACCTTGAGATGTTATTTATAAGACAAAAAGAAATACATATATTTTACAAGATCAATTTTGCAAGCTATGTCACTTGATGTGGTTATAACATGCATATCGTTTATGTATATAGCTGTAGTGTTATAGCAAATTTTAGCTATGGGGATTTTAGCAAAAAATTATAATTCAAAGTAAAAAAAGTAGTACTCGCCTATTATTAAAAAAAGAAATTGTGCTGTTAATTATATTAAAAATATGTTCAATATGTTTTGTCTTTTTTTTCCCATGTCGTTTTTTACCAAAAACAATATCTAATCCACTATGAACTGAAAGGATTTTTATTTTATAAGCAACTCCTGTAATTGCATTACTTGTAATCAGAATATGATTTTTCAGTGTTAATTTAGATTCGAAATTATTATTCTTATTCTTCAAGAGAAAGCACATAGTTTTGTATACATTTACCCACAAGAGATAGCTGGACAAACAGATATTAATTTTTCTATTAAATTAGCAAATGTTCTATATCATTGTAGTGTATTGTAATTAAATAATTTACTTTTATTCGCGTGAAATATTTGTGTTTTACTTCAGGTATGAAAATGCTATATTTTTACAAGATCATGTAATTTATATTTATTTTTAAAGTATTGTTATTTTTTTCAATTAAACCCTATATACCTACTTTATAACCCAAATAACTGCGAATTATATCGAAATTTGCACTTTTTTATTTTATGAAACTCTTCATCTATAATACAAAAATGTAAAAACCAATTTAAGACTAGTCTTGTTTCAATTAATTTTATAGTTTTAAAACTCAGGGAGGACATGCTTGACTCACACTCTAATGAACTGGTCTCGAGCCACTGAGACATTTTTTTTATATTTAATATTTTAGACCATTTGGAATAAAATAAGTTCAGGTGAATTTGTTTACCCTATAGCTGTGTTTATCTCTATTCTTTCTTCCTCGATGGCTAGGCTCAGCGCCTGCCACGAAATGCTTAACAATATCTCCTCTGCTGGTATAGAGCAACTACTGAGGCTATTGCATGCCTAATGAGTTGTTACTGATGGAGACAGTTCCTATAGTTTAAAGGTTTCTGTGTGTTTGTTTAAGATTAATGAAGATCCTTTGATCTTTTTAGGACAAAATTTATACCAAATAAGAAGTCACTTGGGTTTTTAAGATCTTCTTTTAATCATTGGTTAACTCTGATAGAAGTGATGTACTTTTATAGGGGCCTCTAAATGGTGTAAGCCACATAACAGTTTAATGCAGACATTTACAGCATCATTATTTTCTTTATCAGTCTTCTTGATATAACCTATACATACTATGTTTAAATTTGAAATTACAGGGCTTATTTTTAACATAAGGTTACTAATGGTTTACATTTCGGTAGTAAAAAGAACACGAATATTCATATAAAATATAATTCAATATCTCGTGTACCCCCTCATGGCATCGCAAGGCTGATATGTAATGTACAGACTCTCGTTCCGTCCCATACTAGATTTTATATTGAATTTTTATTACACTGTAAGCAATGATATTATAAACATTTTGGTAGTAAATATGAACATATGAAAATCTATATAAAATAAAATTCAATGCCCCGTGTATCGTGGCACCGGAAGGCAGATGTGTAATGTACAGATTTTGGCTGTGTCTTATACTTAGATTTTATATTTCGTTTTTAATAAGCTGTAAGCAATGATATTATTATTTTTATTTATATTATATATTATTAAATTATATACTATTATCACCAAATTAAAAAACCGCGATCCAATCAACTTAAATATCTTCCACCAGCTTTATATTGCACTTATATAATAAAAAGTACACCATAGCAAGAGGAGATTTCAATTAATGTTTGAGGTAGTTATAAGATTATTTATTTCGATTATTATTTAAAAAAAAGTTAATTGAAAATAATTTCACTTGGACGTTAGTTGGTTATTATGGATGTGAACAACATATGTTTCGAAAAACTGAACTTATCGCTTTGATTTTCTTTTAATAGGTTCATATTTTAACTTAAGAACCCTTTTGAATTTCACTATTGTAAACCGTTTGTTCATTAATATTTATTTTTATTTTAATTATTTGTCAATTTTTTTTCGGTAACAAAATACGAATCACCTGTATAAAGCAGTCAAAGAAAAATTCGTGTTAATTAAACAGAAACAATTTTTGACATGAAGTTTATGGTGTTGCCAGTGGGAGTTGATATAGGTTGGTATACCAGTAAAAATCTTATTTTTTTCCCCGGAAGGTTAAAATTCGTGTGACTCGTCCGTTAATTCAATGACTACATAGTATATAAACACAGAAGAGGCGTCTACGAATACAATAACAGGCTGAGGCATTGAATATTAGTCCTCAGAAGTGACAACGCATCTGTAGCCTTATATGTTTGAAGGTGGTAGTAGCCACTTACCATCAGATGAACTGTAACTCCGTGTGTCACTTCAATTTTATAAAAAATAACGTTTATAGTCCAAACATAACTAAATGTACTTATGAAAACTGCAACTTCTTTTATTGGGAAAAGTAACATATTATCTACCTACTAATTTTTGAACTGAGCACCTGTAACTTAGCCTGCTTATTACTTATGCTGACATTATCCTTACCCCGATGATTGATGAGGATGAAAAAAAAACATGTTTGTTTTATTTTTATTCAATTTTATTTCTACATACATATTTATTTTACGTAACTTATTATATTTATTTATACATAGGGTTAGGTTAGGTAAGGTGACGGTTCCGTGGCGCAGTGGCTTAGCAATGAGTTGCAGCACTAAGGGCCGCGGGTTCGAATCCCCATAATTATTTGTATGGCCTAGAAATAATTGTTCCGGGTCTGGATGTTTATCCTGTGAAATTTATGTATGTAAACTGCCCCCATGATACAGAAGAAAATCCTAGAGTGGAGGTAATGTTTTTTTAAAGAAAAAAATACATAAGGTTAAGTATAATAAAGGTAATACAAAAATCAAAAAAGAACTATAAGGGTAATAGGAATTTTGGGTTGTAATTAAATGATGCCGATATGGCAATGGATGCAATACTGGTACGTATTAGTACCTACTTAGTAAAAGTAGGTAACTATTTAGATAAGTACTTTTATCTAATCATAATACCTACATAGGTACCTATTGTGATTAGTAATACTGGTAGGTATATTAATACCTACTTAGATACTTTTTACCGAATTACTATTAATTAGGTATTAGGTATTAGTAACTAATTAGATATTTTTTACCCAATCACAATTTCTAATGAGGTATTGTAATTATTTGTGATTAGGAATACTGGGTTGGTATTAATAAATAAAACAAAATATTATATAAAGTCAATTTTATTATCTTGAATGTAAGAAATTGATTACGAATTTTTTAATTTCCTAAAATTATGAACAAATAGAGACATTATTATTTATTACAATACAGCTATTAAATGAACATATACACATACACACACCCACACTCAGTATAAACTCACACACTACGCATACAACATGCGCACTATATATATATATATATATATATATGTTGTATGCGTAGTGCGTTATATATATAACCTAATAATTATTTTTTATGTATTAGTGCTATGAGACTGATGGTAAGATACTAGTTATGTTTTTATTATCTTTATTGTTTTCGTTATAAGTATACAACCGCTTACTAGTTGACTTCGATCACTGATCATAAAATGTAATTTTAACTTTAGGTGATTGATGACCTATGAAATTGACGTTTTTTATGAAATAAGTTAACGTAATTCTTTTTTATATGTTTTATTTCTATTAATCAAATTAATCATCCATGCAATCGATGCATCTTTGCCAGCGCAGTGGCAGTTTATTGATGCCGTTCTTGAAGATATCACCGTCCGAGGAGACCGTATGTTGTGCAGTATTAGGTCACGCGTTGTCGCAGGGGACGAGCGATTGACCGAAGCTGGTTGGAGACGTGCGAGCTTCTCCATCATTGTGTTTAGTTCTTCACATTACACAGTCCTACAGTCAAAATTTTACATTTAAATGTCGGCTTTGCAATCAAAACTTTGTCATAAATGGAGACAAATGCAGTGACATCTACCTAAATATCAATATATGCGCTGTCACAGGTACAAGTGCAATAGGTGGGGGGCATTCACAGCTGGATGAACTTATGGCAGCAATCAATCTCCCGTTGTTATCTAAAAAGCCGTATTTAGAGAACCATGAAGTTATCAGTAGGAAATAGGAAGATGTTTTAGTCGATTACATGAATCACGCTGCAGAAAGAGAAAAACCAATTCGTAATTTCTAATGGCAGGGTGAACAAAGATGGAATCCCCATAATAGATGTCATTGCTGATGGTTTCTGGTCCAAGTGTAGTTACGTTGCGTAAGCGTAGTACGTAGTTAGTTAAAATATATAAAGAAAAAGAATAAAATATAAAAAATATTTCTTTTTTATATTTTTTGATGAAATACGAATATAAAGGCCCTATAATTGTTTATGATAAAGTTGTTCGGTTTTTTTCGGAACTCGGAACCAAATTCGGTTACTTTTGGCTCATTAAAAATATAATATAAAGAAATGTATAAAAATGTTTTATACATTTCATATATATATATACTTTTATAATTGTATAAGTGTATGCGCAAACACAGGTGCACTCTCCATTCCTCACTCTCATAGTCCGATGGGACGCTAAACCGACATGACCGGAGAGAGATCAGCCGCAGGACCAACGGCTTTACGTGCTTTCGAGGCACTGGGGTTAAACACCGCCAACTTCCTCACTCCGGGCTGCTTCTTGTCAGAAAACTGAATAACTGATTTTGACCCGACCCGGGATTCGAACCCGACTTTTAGACTGCATCTTTAGTCTAGTGGTCGTAAACGCGACTAATGAATTACTAACTAAATGAAATGCTTTTGTATCTCATATACATGCTAGAAAGATAAAATAGTTTTAGAGTACTAACTTGTTTCCATGAACTATCTCAAGCTGACTGACACACAAGCGCTTTTGCCTTATAATGCTAGTAAAATTGGTGGAATTGATTATTATAATTATTTTTAATAATAAGAAGAAAAGCCTATTCGCCAAATACTTTTACATTCATTACATTAACGGTAGAGCCACGAAGCAGCTTTTGCTGTTGCACGTATGGGCCGGCTCGAGCCGGGTTAGTACCACGACATCACAGAATACCGGCGTGAAGTGGAAGCTCTGCTTTGCGTTTCGTCTGGTGAGTGCAGGTGACCGGAGGCACACCCCCATCAACATGGTAGCGGAATTAAATCTTAGACTACCCCAGGAGGGTACCAGCACCCCTGGAGAATCCTCGCTGATCATCCACGACCATGCTACTCCACTCCTGAGCGTGGGTGCTCAGGCTGCCCGCGTATTCTGGGGCAAAATTCCGCTCAAAACAATAACTGCTCGGGCAAACTGAGCAACAAGACCAAGGCGACCCCGCCACACTATCCGTGAATTTCTGCAACATCATTGGACTTCACTCGAATCTAAACGCCGTCCACTAACATCTCGAGACGGCGAAGCCGGCCTTGCTCTTTCTGACCGAGACGCAGGTGTCCTTCCGGCTGATACTTCGTATCTCTCCTACCCAGGGTACAAATTGGAACACCTTTGTGCCTCGGGCTGGAGTTTGCGTATAGGTCAGAGAGGACATCTGTTCTCGACGCCTCGGCAGTCTTGAAGGTTCGGACCTGTCCATCCTTTGGCTACGCGTAGATAGCAACGACCATCCGCGCGTCTACGGTGCCTATAGGTCCATAGCGGTAATGCCGAAACAGACCGACTCATCGACCACGTCCAAATGGCTACAGATTCCTTGCTACAACAGGTCCCATCCGCAGAGATCATGATCCTTGGCGATTTTAACTCCGACCACGCCGAATGGCTCGGTTCACGTTTAACCGATCATGCGGGAAGATCTGTTTATGACTTTGCCTTGGCATATGGTCTGACACAACTGGTTACTTCGCCTACACGGATTCCAGATGTGAAGGATCATACACCTTCCTGTTGGACCTTCTGCTGACCTCTCATCCGGACGGATATCAGGTTTCCGTCGATGCCCTCTCGGCTCTTCGGACCATTGTCTGATCCGGAGTGTGGTGCCACCACGCCCTCGCGGTTGCGTTCTGCAGGTTGCCGCCGTGTTTGGCATTACAGGTCGGCGGATTGGGACGGAATGCGGTCTTTCTTTGCATCCTACCCATGGGGGCGGGTTTGCTTCTCGCCGGATGATCCCAGTGCTGTTGCTGACTCTGTCACTGATGTGGTGCTACAGGGAATGGAACTATTTATTCCATCATCTGTGGTACCCATCGGAGGCAGATCTCAGCCTTGGTTTGGTCGCTCCTGTAAGACTGCATTACGCAGTAAGCAGGAGTGTTATCAGGCCTGGGCTGAGGCTTCGGCGGCTCGGGATGTAAACACCAGCATGCTTAAAAAGAAGTATAACTTCGCCTCCAGGTCCTTCAAAAGAGTTATTGCCAAGGCAAAGTCAGAGCACATAGGCAGAATTGGCGAGAAACTAGTTCGCCTTCCTTTGGGAACCCGTGCATTCTGGTCTCTCGCCAAGGCTGTCCAAGGGAATTTCTGTAAGCCATCACTACCATCTCTGCACAGGGAGGATGACTCACTGGCCCACGCCGCAAAAGAGAAAGCCGACCTTTAGGCTCACTTTTGCGTCCAGCTCGACTTGATGACGGGGAACACACCGCCGACCATCCCGCGGTGTGAGTGCTCCATGCCGGATGTGCGGTTCTCACAGCGCTCGGTTCGCAAAGCACTCCTCTCCCTGGACATCCACAAGTCGAGTGGGCCTGACGGAATCCCCCCAATTGTGCTGAGGACGTGTGCTCCGGAGTTGGCACCGGTTCTAACACGTCTTTTCCGGTACTCCTACTTCCTAGGCGTAGTCCCGAAATCATGGAAGACAGCTTTTGTCCAACCGTTCCCAAAAAAAGGCGACCGCTCAGACCCGTCCAACTACAGGCCTATCGCCATCACCCCCTTGTTCTCCAAAATAATGGAGTCCGTTATAAATTGCCAGCTCATGCGGTACCTTGAGGATCACCAGCTGATTAGTGACCGCCAATACGGTTTTCGTCGGGGTCGATCAACTGGTGATCTTCTGGTCTACCTGACTCATAGATGGGCGGAGGCAGTAGAGTCCAAGGGGAGGCATTGGCCGTTAGTTTGACATTGCGAACGCTTTCGATCGGGTTTGGCACAAAGCGCTTCTTCGAAGCTCCTTCGTATGGGCTTCTCGAGAAATTGTGCAATTGATCACCAGCTTTGCAGATCGGAGCATCAAGGTCGTTGTAGACGGTGCATGCTCCGACTACAAGCCTATTAACGCTGGTGTTCCACAGGCTGCGTGCTATCACCAACGCTGTTTCTTCTGCATATCAATGATATGTTGCAAACCGGTAGCATTCATTGCTATGCGAATGACAGCACTGGTGATGCTCTATACACCGGCCGTGCCAATTTTTCTCGGGAAAACGTCACCGAGTACCGGAACAAAGTCAAGTCTTTGCTGAACAAAGTCTCGGATTGGGGCGACTAAATCTAGTCCAGTTTAATCCTCAGAAGACACAAGTTTGCGCGTTTACCGCTAAAAGAACCACTTTGTCGTATCTCCTCAGTTTCAAGGCACTCCCTTGTTGCCTCGGCCAGTATCGGAATCCTCGGCGTCGACATATCGAGTGACGTGCAGTTTCGGGGTCACTTGAAGAGAAGGCCAAATTGGCCTCTAAAAAGCTTGCATGCTTAGCAGAGCGGGACAGTATTTCATGCCGGCAGAACGCCTGCAACTTTACAAGGCGCAGGTTCGGCCTCACATGGAATACTGTTCCCATCTCTGGGCTGGGGCTCCCCAGTGCCAGCTCTTGACCGCATCCAGCGCAGAGCGGCTCGAATCGTCGACGACCGAGTCCTTTCCGATCGGCTCGATTCATTGACGCTGCGAAGAGATGTTGCATCTCTTTGCATTTTCTTCGCATTTACCACGGGAGTGCTCTGAGGAATTGTTCGATTAATCCCAGCCGCCAATTTCACGAACGCACATCGCGGCAGAACTCCTGATACCATCCACACAATCTGGATGATTGGCGGTCCACCACTGTGCGATTTAGAAGATGTTTTCCCTCGCACAACTTCCTTGTGAATAGTTTACCACCAGCGATTTTTCGGACCGATACGACTTAGGACCTTCAAGAAAAGAGCCTACTCCTTTTAAAAGGCCGGCAACGCATCTGCAATTCCTCTGGTTCCCCGGTGTTGCAGTTGTTCATGGGCGGCGATAGTCACTACCATCAGGTGAGCCGCATGCTCGTTTGCCTCCTCTCCTATTAAAAAACATTCCCAATTGTGCAAACATTCAATCGTAGATAACGGTTATAAAGGTCATGTCAATAGTTTGATCCGGGTCGTTCAAAATATGTGATTGCAATCATCAATACTTTTATGCTGGTCAAATGATCAACAGTCAACACATTCACGATTGACACATGCCTACTCCGCGTATCGCTGCGCAGTGGCAGTAGCATAGTGCGGTTGTATGAAATGAAGCTTTGACTCTGTTCAGTTCCTTTACTAATGTGATAGCACTTAGCATGCTAAGCAGTAAATGTAATTTACCCTGTGAACGTTACATAACTGAGAAAAAGATTATATCTAATACTTACTCATTATTGCTTATTTCCATCGCTTGCATATTAGAAATTTCCATTAGAGGAGGCTGTGCATCACTTTGGTTATCTTTTATCCTAAAAAAGATTATTTATTTATAAATTAAATCTCAAATATTTACACACACAAAAATAAATTCATGACAAGCACTGAACTAAGTACCTAGGTACTGAATATGTGAGTGTTCATATCTGTAGTTTCATATCTCACACGCATGAAAACGAAGATTTTATTTGTTGATAAAAAATATTATTTGAAAATGATGAGATGTTATCACTTTACTAACTACTGACATCTTAGAGTAGTTTTTAGTAGGTTTATAATAGGTTTTTAGTAGGTATAATGTGTACATACCCGTTATCAACATAATTTTGTTAAGAATATTCATATGTTGTTGTTGTTCCGTCATAAATATTTTGCGAGCATGTGCGCTGGCCGACGCGCCAACTAACGACACAGGTTTCAATTACATTAAGAGCTTGGCGCTCACTGACCCCTATCCCGCGGGCAGTGAATACGCCCAGATTTTAAAATAATTTCTTAATAAAATCAAATTTTGGTCTTTTTAAAAAAATTTATCGATCGAAATGTTCATTAATAAATTGCCTAATCATTAGTGTCAATCGCAAAATAAAATAATGCTTACTTTACGAGGAGATGCATGTTATCAATAATTATTTAACATTCATGTGGTTTCGTTGTAAGGAGATTATTAAAATATTTACTTTAACTATTCCTTTAAAAAATTTGGATATGACTAAAATGGAGTCAAGATTATGTAGAAATTTAATGTGATTTTATTAGTTGATATATCTTTTAATAAAAAGTAGATAGCTCCTAAAAACCGCACAAATAACGATTAGCGCGACGTTTCGCTCAACCACGCGCCTTAAGGGATGAACGTAAATTTTAAAAAATCTAATCTTTAATTTTAGGGATACAGATTTTTTATTGTTAAAATAAAAAATTTAAATTAAACAATTTTATTGCTAAAATTAAAAATAATAATATATATAAATTTTTTTCTAATTGAAAAAAAATTTATATTTTTAAATTATTCGAAAAAAAATGATTAATAATAGAATCTAAAAATAAATAACTCATTAATTTTTAAACATTCAAATTTCAATTTGAAAATTTCAAATTTTTATTTTTTTTTTAACTTATTTTACTGGACTACTGATCATCATCCTTGCCGATTGAATTCTTCATGCACGCATAAACTTACACTTAAACGCTTTTAAGCGTAGCACATTCAGTTATATATTTATATATTTAAATCTCTTTGAGTTTGCCGCTGTTTAAATATTGTTTCAAATATAATTCACAGGTCCATCATACACTATAAATCCGTGACTGCTTTTTTGGGAAGTATGTAATTTTAATATATTTTATTTTTTCTACGCTTGAAAGCAGATAGGTGTTTTTAGCCGTGTTTAGCTTCTACAACCATTGTTTACCGCCTTTTAGCATATTATTAAGGTATACCCTAGCCAAATTGCTGCTAAGGAATAAAGGAATTACTAAAGCTTAACTGCCTTAGCTTAGGAAATGTGCTTAACTGCATTTTTTCTTAGTTTTACAAAATCAAATTTTATACTTCTACTAAGAAAATAAATCGTTAAAATCAATTAACGGTTAGCCGATAGAGAATTTTTGCTTAGTTCAGTGGCAACAAGCAAAAGCTCAAAATCAACAAAATGCACTTAGCCGCCTTCTTTCATATCAGGGCAGTAATGTACTTCAGATTAAATTTCGGTCACAGCGGCCCGTATCAATGGAGGCCAGCCATTCGTGCAGAATATATACGTGCGCGCAAACATATATTGAGGAAATAGCACAACTAGCACTGTCTATTTCCTCACTATCATAGTCCGATGGGACGGCAATCTGACCCGACCGGGTAGAGATAAGATGCAGGACCAACGGTTTTGCTTGCTATCTGAGGCGCGGGGGGAAAACACCGCCAACTTCCTGACTCCGGCTGCTACTGCGAATATCTTGACATAAAAACCTAATAACACACCTTGACCCAAACCGGGGTTCGAATTTGAGACCACATGATACGCAGTCGCGCTTATAACCACTAGACCAAAATAGCTAACATAGGAGTTTTAGTGGGAACCTGGCCGCCGGTGATTGCTGAATTGTTGTTGTTTAAATAATGGTTTAAAGTTTTTTAACACGTAATAGTTATTAGGTTATATCTATATAAGTTTTATGTATTTAATGGTTCTCTTTGATTATTAGTGAAAATGATGAAACAAGTGCTCCCATGAATTTTAGCCTCACGTAACATTGCCTATTTAGGTGCTTTGTGATACTCTAGTTATCAACTGTCTGTTGGCTTATGCTGGCTTCATAATCTCCCGAAAATTTTGCAATGTTTTGCATCAAAATATATTTTTATACGTAGCTATAAAGAACTTACAGTTTACCTGATGGTAAGTAGTTACTGCAGTCCTTAGACACCTGCAGCTAACTTCAAGCAAAAAAATTCTACAGATGCGTTGTCACTTCTAGAACTTAGATGGTATACCTCACAGCCTGTAATTATTCTGCTCTCTATACCTTTCAATCTAGAACGCAGCAGTGCAAGAACTATTTGGCAATATTAGGTGAGAGGGTGGTACCTCCCCTAATGAACTCCTAGGTAAAAGAGAGGCTCTACCACCTAGTGAAGGAGTTGTGGAGAAATTTATAAATATATTTTTATTTTGGACTAGCTGTGCCCGCGACTTGGTTCGCATAAAACCGAGTAAGTTGGTAATTTACTCGGCTTGGAGCCTTCTAATTTTGGGCCTAATATGTAGTTTTATAAAATACACCACAGTCCTTACTCAACTTATGTATGGTATTTCATCATTAAACCTCATCTATACCTTAACTGTACGTATAACTCCAACACTGAGATGTCAAACGTAGAGCCATAGTAGCTTAGGGGCTAAGCGCTCCAGATTTCACAGTGAGCAGGCAACCCGTGCGCGATACCGCCGGTACCGTTATAATTATTATCAGTTGTAATTATTTAAAAAAAAAACACGTGCTCAGCGGTGAAAGTAAATGTCGTGAGGAAAGATGTCGTAGATATAAAAATATTTTGAACACAAATGAATTCCGCTAACGCGCACTAGAGCAGTGCAGCGAGCTTATTTTTCCACCTCTCAGAAATGAGAGGAATCCTATGACCAGATATAAGACGGGACGTCAGCCACGAAGCGATCAAGGCAGTTACGCATAACGTTACACTTTAGAGATAAATTACTTACTAAAATTACATTCTATCATCTTACTAGGTAATAACTTTACCACAGAGACGGCTTGGTTTCGTGGTGCATGATGCGATCGTGTATGCCGCAAATTCAAATCCAGTTATAAGTATGGTATACAAGAATTGCATTATCCCGCATCCAAGTGTTAAAAGTTTGTCAATTAATGCAATCATGCAAATCAATTATTGCATGAAAGTTATGTAAATCGAGTTTACTATACAGGAGAAATGCCAAGACGTAACGTTAAAAACTAACTTATTTTTAATTTATTATTTGGAGGTGTCATGGACGATCGTTGTCGTTAGTAACCGGGTGGAAGCAATACTTGCGGCGACATTTATAGCTGGATTGGGTGCCAATAGCTTTGTCTTCGTGCCTGTTTTCGTCAGCGAATTCAGCCAGGACTCGATACGTGGAACATTGACTTCAGGGACTGCCGTCGCTTTCCACCTTGGAATGCTGATTAGTTATCTTTTTGGCGGATGTCTGAAGTACAGTACCATGAATTACACATGCCTTTCTTTGTCGGTAGCGAGTGTGGTGATGCTTTGGCCTTTGAGGGACTCACCAATATTTCTCATGAAGAAGAGACTTGAAAAGGTAATATTTTGTGTATTTTAGATAATAAGAATGAAATATATAATACTGATAATACTAACGCCATTTATTTTTATGGATTTCCTTGCTTCATATTTTGATTAATAATTCATTCATTGTGGTAGAGCTATGTTGCAGCTTACGGTTGTAGCATAAAAGGGTCGGCTCGAACGGGAAAGAACCATACTCTCAAAAAATACCAGCGTAAATTAGCAGCTTAATGCTGCTGTGTTTCGTATGGTGAGTGTAGGGAACCGGAGACCCTTTTAACTGAAAACGAGATATTCCATCTTAGTCCTCAAGAATGACAACACATCTGCATTTTGATTCTTAATTGAGGATGGATGTAGATATCTATGAGCTACAGCAACCACTTATCATCAGGTAGACTGTGTGCTAGTTTGTCACCCTTATCCTATAAAAAAAATACGCTTTCAATTTGCAAAATACAAAATCAATTCGTTTGTTTTTAGTAGTCTTAGCCAAGTTTGCGCCCTGTTTTTATGGGCGCTAAACGCCACTCGGAAACAAAACTAAATGTAGTTCCAAAATACAAAGATGTCGAAATTGATTGCGCAAGTGCACTGCCAACACGCAGTACTCGTCATTCTCTCTCGCTCATTCGCAAAGCGCGTAAATCGCGGAAAGGATTGTTTGATATGAATTGGTTTATTGTTGTTTATTTTGGTTTTTAAATTTAATAATTGGTGATTTTGCACGCCCCCACTTTGAAAGGCACCCGGGGCATGTACTTGCTCCACCCAAGCTAAACCTCCCGGTCTAGAGGTAGCCGAATTTGAAAAGTACTATTCAAAATTAGTTGCGGCTTCTGTACACCTTAAATTTTATTGTACAACGACAAAAACTAACATGAAAATAATATTTTCAAAGATATTTTCATGACAAAATCTGCACACTTAATATAAAATGGGAATATAAATAATTAATTATTAATGAATGCTAACTTAAAAAGATAATTTGAACTTGTCGTCTCGTATTTAATATTATTTATTTGCGAAACGTTGCACGTACAAAAAATTTATATGTGTACGTGATACAATTATTTAAATTAAACTTGCTACGTGCAATCCCTTTCATATTTTAATCGGATATAATGCTACTACCTCTTTTGTTATAAATTCAAAATGTGAAATATGCTTCAAGAAACTTTCCCGTTTTAAGAGTCTGTACCTTGTACAACAATGGTTTTATATTACACTACTTTACCTGATTCTCTACTGGCTGCGATACTCGTTCTTGTTAATTTCCCGTTTGGAAGTTGTTGGAACGGACATATTAGTCCAGCCGATATTTAATTAATAGATTTATTTATAAAATAAGAGTGACAAACGAGTACCCAGTCTATCTGATGGAAAGTGGATACTGTGGCCTATGGACACATCATCGATTAAGAATAAAAATTTAGATGCGTTGTCACTCCCGATGACTAATACAGAATGTCTCGTTAATATTAAAAAGGGTCATCATCGTACGAAATATTCCATTCTCATTAATAGTTATTTTACCCTGACGTTCGGTGAGAGTGTTGTCATTCACCGTTCGAGTCAACCCATTCGTTCTGACGCCATAAAATAGCTAGAGCATGACTCTACCAGTTATAAAGTCAAAATTTTAACATATTTTTATCTTTTGGGATCAATTCAGTTATTGTACACATTTTGGTAGGACGTCTATATAAGTATCACATAGACTTTTCACTAACTGCTCTAGATCTCGCTCACCTACTAGAAGTAAATCAATTATAAGTCGGCATTACCACCACAAGTAGAACCCTTGGATACTGTGACTCTCAACAAAGTTAGAGATGTAATTAAAAATAATAATAATAATGAAAAACAATGGCACGACGTATTATTACTCATAATTTAAACTAAATAAATTTAATAAAAAAAATCTAGAAACACCAAGCAAGTAATTATTTAAACTGTTTAATAACATTAATAAGCATAAAGTTAAAATACATCAATGCGAACATTAAGTATTATAAGTATAGCAAAGACTTTTAAGGCTCTCAAAAATTCCAAAATATGCTTAAAATTAAAATATATATTACACTAATAAAGAAAAATAACAGTTATAAATTTAACAAAATAAAGTAGTAGGAACATGGTTACGTATTACATGAATCTTATTTTCTCAATATCTCCAAAACTATGGAATCAAATTTAAAAATAATACTTTTCCGTATAATTATTTATAATATTTGACTTTTGATCACCAAACTACCTTTCGGTTAACTTGAACCAAATTCAAAGGTATTTTCTTTTTTAATTTGAAAGTGCGAAGATACAATTACGTGCCATGTCGTAAATGTCAAATATTATGTAAAATCATTATATAAAAATAAATGTAACTTGATAGGGGATAATAATATGTATATATTCTATGACTGCCTCGTTGGTATAGTGGTTGTAGTAGTGCGACTGCTGATCATGAGGTCCTGGGTTCGAATCCCGGGTCGGGCAGAAAAAATCAGTTATTGAGCTTTTCCATCAAGACATTCTCAGTAGCTACCCGGAGTCAGGAAGTTGGCGGTGTCTCACCCCCGTGCCTCGGAAAACACGTAAAGCTGTTGGTCGGTCGGGTCGGTTTACCGTCCCGTCGGTCTATGAGAGTGCACCTGTGCTTGCGCATACACTTGAGCACTATAATCCTGTCCTGCGCCGATGGCTAGTCTCCGTTGAGGCTGGCCGCCGTGACCGAAATTCGGTCTGGAGGACATTATTATTATGTAAACCTATGTCAGTAGTTGCTAGGAACACTACGCTCGAAGTTATTGACGGATATTTTTACTTTAAACACTTAGTGTAGGTATCATACGTTATTACATTATTACATTAACGTATTTTTTTCATTGAGATAGAATTAAAATATAAACATTATTTTTATATATTACCAAATCTGTCTTCATCAAATCTGACGTTTATTTTAGAATCAAAAAGTAAAAATCTTCCCACAATTAAGTCAAAAAATGAACTTTTTCGTATATGTAAAAACTGTCAAAAGATATAGAGCAAAACTAGGCAAATTTTCGCTCTACCCAGAATGAGTTCCTGCTTTTTCGTGTCGTTTCGGTCACCCATGGTAAAAAACCGAGGCAAGGGGCTGTAACATTATACAAAATTATAAACGCTAATAATGTTTACAGACACCAATATATACAATATTTTCGAATTGCTTAATTATTAAAATAAATAGCTAAAACTTACCTCAGTCACGCGTTAAATACGAGAATTACGTAATTAGTAATTACACACGTAGGGCACAGGCGTGTCCCAAGATCAATTAAGATTTTGTGTAAACGACATCCGTGCACCGGCACCGTCGATATGTCCCTACCGAACACTTAAGGACAAGAAAAACATCTTTTGAGGATGGCTCCATTTATATTGTATTATTATTTATATAATTAGAGTCAAAAATATATCCCTGTGTCACGTACGTGTAATGAAGTATTAAGACAAATTGTCCAAATGGGTAAGGCTAACTTGACCAAGAGGATAATGACCATACATCTCGTCGTCAAGTAACCCTCAAAACAAAATTATTCAACCTGTGCGTGTTGCCAATGATGACTTATGGATCATATGATAATATATGACATATGGTCATTTACTGCTGGCGATGTAAGGAAGCTTAAGGTCACTCAGCGAACTATGGAAAAGGCTATAGTTAGGGCTGCGTGATAAACTTCGTATTGAAGATATCTGCAGTAATAAGCTGAAGTGGCAATGATCTGACTATATAAATCGAAGAACCGGCAACCTATAGGGTTAAAGGTTCTCGAGTGACAGCCTCGTATAGATAAGCTAGGTGTAGGGAGGCCCGCACTAGACCCAGTGACAACCTGGTAAGACATGCAGGGATTCGATGAATGCAGGTGGCTCAGGACCTGATTTGTAATGCAATTGGCTTATTAGAAGATAATTATTAACTGGTGTATTAGTAGCGTTTAGTTTACAACTTTGTTTACCTTGGTTGATAGGGCTTGTATTTTGGGTGTGTTGTGAGAACATAAAGTTAATTTGACGCTTACTACTATTAGCGGTATTGTGGCCTGTGAGCTGCGCCTGATTTGATGTACCTTGTAGTTGTGATCAGTGTAGGTATGCGTATGGAATTTAGGTTTTTTAGGTTGGCGTGTACCCGGCGATAATTATGAAAATGCTTTTTGCACTCTGTGGCGTTGCATCTATGCGGAGGTTGTTCAGGGGCGGCGACATATCGCTTTCCGTGTAGGTGCTTTCTATGTCTGGGTTGGGCTCACACCTCAGTAATTTTATCGAAGTTAGTTCTCTTAATGACGACCCTGATTGTGTATATAATAATAACTCAACAATCAATTTAATATTAATAATAGATTATTAGATTTAATTTTTAGTAATACAACATGTAATGTTACGCAACCTGAATTTCCCCGACAACCCGAGGACACGCACCACAAATCCCTAAAAATTAGTTTAAATTTAAAATCCCTCGCCCCATTATCCTCCGCCAAAATTAAGAAAAAAAACTTTCATAAAGCTGACTTTGGCTCGATTAAAACTGGACTTAACACTGTTAACTGGGAGGAAGTTTTTAATACCATGACGGATATTGATTCAACGACGAGTTATTTTTATAAAATTTTTCAACAATTTGGTAGATACATACGTACCTACTCAAAATCTTTGTAGCGAAAATAAACGCCCGCCGTGGTTTACTTCTTGCCTCATAAAACTAGAAAAAGAAAAGCTTAAATATCATAAGAAATGGAAACTTAATAACAACTTACGAGACTACCAGACCTTCTCTTGTCTTCGGAAGAGGTTTAGGAGGATTGAGGCAGAATGTTATAAAAAATTTATTGAACTTTCTGAGGATAATATCAAAGCCAGTCCAAAGTTATTTTGGTCTATCGTAAAGTCAAAAAAAAGCTTCTAGTTGCATTCCTGAAAAAATGATATATAAAGGTAAAATTATTTCCACTGGCGGTGAGATATGCAAGGCTTTTAATGATTATTTTAATTCAGTTTTCATCCATTCTACCCCTCAAAGTTCTGATCATACACTTTCTTACTCAGGCAGTTCAGCCGTAGACATACACTCTATTAACATCTACCACGATAATGTTATCAAAGAACTGAAACAAGTAAATATTCATAAAGGTGGGGCCCGACGGGATCCGTCCCTCTCATATCCGAATGTGCCAAAGAACTCGCAAAACCCATTAAAATCATATTTCTCTCTCTCCAAACTCATTTCAGTTTATGGAAAGAGTCTTTAGTAACCCCATTCCAAAAATAAGAGACGAATGTATAGACGAATACAGACCCATATCGAAACTTTGTATCTTTGGCAAAATTCTAGAAAAGATAGTAACCGCTCAAATGTCGTACTGTTTCGTAATCACATTTCCAAGAACAACACGGCTTTTTGTGCCGTAGCGTTGACACCAATATGTTAACTTTTAATGACTTTCTGTTGCGTGCCATGGATGATAACCTACAGGTGGATGCCGTTTACACCGACTTTCCAAAGCTTGATAAAATAAATCATGATCTGCTAATAGAAGCTTGCGAGGCCGGTGTGCATCGTAGCCCTTAGATGGATCCAATCCTACATAAGTAATAGAAGTCAAGCAGTCTTTGTAAAGGGTTATTCCTCACGATTTCTTCCAGTGCCTTCGTGTACCCTCAAGGGTCTCATATTGGACCTTTACTGTTTTCAGTCTACATAAATGACATTGGTAATGTCCTGAAACATAGTCACCATATCTTGTATGCTGATGATACTAAGTTGTATCGAATCATCAGATCAATTAGTGACTGCCACAAATTCCAAGAAGACTTACACCGATTACATGCATACTGTGAGTCCAACTATCTGTTCCTAAACAGCGATAAATGCTGCACAATATCGTATACTGCAAAAAAAAATTCATTTACGACTATCACATAAATCAGAAGGCCTTGAATAGAGTAACACAATCAGGGACTTAGGCATAATTATGGATTCGACCTTATCATTTATTCACATATTGATCACATATTAGCTTCGGCTTTTAGAGATCTAGGTTTTATACTACGAATAAGTAAACCCTTTAAACGTCCGAAACTCTAAAATTTTATACTTTCTTTGTCAGATTTTTCCTTGATTTTTGCAGCACTGTTTGGAGCCCTTGTTATGAAGTTCATATTAGGAGAATAGAAAAAGTTCAAAAATTGTTTATTAAATCCCTAAATTATCGCCAAAATATTTTAAATCAGTCATACACCGATTCATTAAAAAAGTACAATTTTTTTTTTTTTTTGCAATAGGCGTAAAATGTTTGACATAGTATTTCTATACAAAATTATTAATAACCTAGTCGACTCCTCGTTGTTACTTAGCAGATTGTCATTTGTTTCCCGAGTCCGTCTGCCAGTGCGCTCCTCACGTCCAAAACCACTTTTCGTAACTCCACGATATCATAAAAATTATACACGTAACTCATTTGTGTATCGTTCCACTAACGTTTACAATAAAAAATTCACAGATATTGATTTATTTAATACTTCAGTATCAAAGCTTAAATCCGCTCTCTTTCAATGTTTGGCTTGTGAATAATCTAGTTACCCATCACTGAAAATGATGCAGCACTCAATTCGCTAATTGAATCTGAATTGAATCTGTCAGTGTTATAATAATCAGATTTTTAACATAGGTTTTTCTTCTCTCTTTTCCTCAATTGCACACCAAATGTTAACTAGTTGCCTTATCTTAGAACTTAAAAATGATTTTTACTGAATTTTTAGATATAACTTCCGTAATATAGGTTGATGGCGCAAATACTTCGACCTCATGTGTGATGGGCCATAATAGTGAAGATATCATCCTCCAATGTTTCTAAGCATGTTTTTATTTTTATTTTTAACAGCGTTAATTCGTGCTGTGAGTACGATCGATGGAAATACAATGATCTATCAGGTTTCTCATTCTGGTCCTTTCTAGGCTGATAAAGAAAAAGTGATAGCAGTTGTAAGGGTGATTTTCATTAACAAAAAAAAATATGAAAATAACAACCCTGTGTTGGCAAATACTAGTATTGTTGACAGTGAACCAATTATTGTAATATAAAATGTGTTTTGTTTCATCGAAACAATTTTCAAAGAAAAAAGGCATTACATAAAGACTGCTATTAATCCAGATTGTATTAAAAGTAATAGTTTCGTTCTAGTATCAAGTATTGAATACTTAATAAAGTAATTTGTACGTGAATAACTTTCTAAAAGTCAACGTATTTTGTTTAGTCTAGACTTATTGTAATTTAAAGTTGTTCAAGCTTAATTGTGCTATTAGGTGTTATGGTGATAAGAAAAAAAAGCAATTGAAATTTAATTTAAATTAATTAACGTTTTATTTTAGTTTTTATTTATTTTTGTAAAATTTTAGTTACAAATGAACTTAAAATTTTACGTAGTAAAGCCATGCTTACGTGGTAGAGGCATACTTCATCTATATTATGGTTGTAACTCATATGGGTCGGGTCGACTGGAGAAGGACTACCAACGCTCTTAATGAATTCCATTGTGTCCTTACCTACTTCAAATTCATCAAATATTTTTGGTACTTTGACACATCACCAAAAACGTGATCTACATTACAGCACCACTTGTGGACGTTAAAATTTCCTAGCTTTAATAAACCTACCAATTGATTTTTTTAAACCTACAGTTGCTCTATATCATCACAACCAGTAATGACATAAGCTTAACAGATTTTTTAAAACTTTCTTCAGCCTTTAAAAACTCCTGGGCTCCTTCAGTTGCCTCTTCAGGAACCCTTTCGGTCAGCAAAAACCTTTCCATAATATCATATAAGTTTTGGTTATCTTCTTCAATAGCAAAATGTGATACAATGTACAATGTACAACAGATGAGTTTTGATTGCATAAAATGCTGCCACCAATGGCATATCCAAAAACAGTATTTTGTAAAATTAAACCATTCTTTAATATTATATAGGCCTATATATATATATAATAAATTAATTTCGACTTTAATTTAATTAGACTGCCTCGTTGGTCTAGTGGTTGTAGAAGTGCGACTGCTGATAATGAGGTCCTGGGTTCAAATCCCGGGTCGGGCAAAAAAAATCAGTTATTGAGCTTTTCCATCATGAAATTCTCAGTAGCTGCCCGGAGTCAGGAAGTTGGCGCTGTCTCACCCCCGTGCCTCGGAAAGCACGTAAAGTTGTTGGTCCTGCGCCTGATCTCTCTCCGGTCGTGTCGGTCTACGATCTCATCGGTCTATGAGAGTGAGGGAATAGAGAGTGCACCTGTGCTTGCACATACACTTGGGCACTATAATCCTGTCCTGCGCCGATAGCTAGTCTCCATTGTGGCTGGCCGCCGTGACCGAAATTCACTCTGGAGGACATTATTATTATTAAGTTAATTTCAGAAGGAACATTGAATTCAGTATCAGCAAGTTGTATGTTTGGCGGCAAATTAAGAGTTGAGAGATCATAACCATGCTGTGGCAGCTTGATAGTAATAGAGTTCACTACATGACATTTAACTGAAAATTTTAAATCATTAGTTGCGGACTGTAATATTACTTTTACACATTGATTTATTTTATTTACATTATTGTCAACTCCAACAATATTTATGTTTTGTGTCATAGGACACAAGTTTAACTGGGTCACAAGAGATGATGTAATGATGGTGGCTTGGCTTCCACTATCATGCAGTGCTTTAACATATATTACACGACCAAACACATCAATGAGTTTTACTCTTATAGTAGGTAATAAAATATTTGTTGGTGAATTTATAGACGAGTTTGAATGCAGTGAAATAACTTCCTCATTACAGATCTTCTCCTCATGCAGAAGTATGTTATGACTTTGCTTACAAACTTTGGATTTCTAATTAAATATAAATTATTATTCACAGGACATAAATTATTTCTTTACAAAAGTTAAACGATCGCCCACTGCCGCGGTTTGAAACTTTGGACATAAATATATTAAATGATCTACCTTTTTACAATAAACACACATGCCATACGTGGTAGAGCCATGCTGCAGCTATATTAATAGTATAGTTGTAGCACGAATGGGTAGGCTCGACCGGGGAAGGACCACGCTCTTACAGAATATCAGGGTAAAATAGCAGCTTCATGCTGCTGTGTTTCGTATGGTGAGTGTAGAGAACCGGAGACCTTTTTTACTGGAAAAGAGGCATTCCATCTTGGTCCTCACGGCTGACAACGCATCTGCATTTTAATTCGCAAACGAAGATAGATGTAGATGTCTATGAACCACAGCAACCACTTACCATCAGGTGGACTGTGTTATCGTTTGTCACCCTTATTCTATAAAAAAATGCTTTGCTTTTGTGTATTGTTATGTGTGGTCACATTTGCCACTTTATATGAAACTGGTCTTCCTTTTGCACTTTCATAGGAAGTGCTTATTTGTGGAAGACTGTCCTCCAGCGTTATAGCACGCCGCTTTAAAAATGCTATAAATTCATCCACAGCAGGCAAAGTATCAGGGTTTACCCTTTCGAGGTGGTAACACCTGCTAGTATATAAGTCTAATTTGCGACTGAGAATAGATATTAACAACTCAATAGGTTGCTCTGAAGTTTTAAATGTATGTAATTGTTGCTGAATAAAATCATCAGATATAAAGGTTCTTAAGGAACTTGCTGTCCCATTCTGCGTTTGAGGTAGCTCCACCAAAATACTTATATGATTAGAAATATGTCGGGCTTTATTATCAAACCGTTCCTGTAAGAGCTCTAATGTCTTTGGGTAAGACTTATTGATAAGTGGTAAGTTCACTATGACCAATAAAGCATCAACTGTTAAATATTTTCTCAAATAAAATAGCTTTTTTACTTTTGACAGAGACTTATTGTTTACGATTACTGCTTTAAACAAATCAATAAATGGTTTAAATTTAGTAAAATCCTTTCCATCAAATGTCGAAATATCAATATTAGGAAGCTTCGAAGTGGAAACACTACTATTATCCGAACGTTTACTTTTTGATATACTAATAGCATCATTTAATTTTGATGACAACTGAAAATAATTTGTTTCCACTGCTGAA